>JANHGB010051706.1:17502-44907 GCA_026283785.1 Coracopsis vasa | reverse complement strand
GATGGATTTCATCAGGTCCCATGGACTTGTGTACGTTCAGGTTCTTAAGATGGTCTTGAACCAGATCCTCTCCTACAATGGGCCCAAGGTCTTCATTCTCACAGTCCCTGTGTCTGCCTTCCAAGACTTGGGTGGTGTAGTCAGGGCATTTGCCAGTGAAGACTGTGGCAAAGAAGATTGAGGCACATGTGAAATTGATTTTTTTTCACTTGCTACCGTTTTATCTTCCCCCTTTTTTCAGTTTTCCTGGCCTTGATCACAGTGAATCACCAGAAACTAAAACACTCAGCCAGCATACATGCTACTTTACCTGCATTGTTTTATGAGCTTGCAGGTGTCAGGACAAGATTTAAATGCTTCTTATCTTCAATTTCACAAATATAAAACACAGGAGGTGCCCCAGTCCCCTGATCATCCACTGTATTACCCACTATATTTCCCATTTAGGATGAAGGCTTGTAATCTTTCTGCTTATACAAATCTTCTGACTTTCTAAAAAAATGGTAATTCACTGTGTATTCTGCAGGAACCATATTAATGTAGTATTAATATTAAATAATTTACTGTTAAGTCAGATTCTGAATTCCTTTCTTAAACCAAATTCCTCTTGGCTTGCATGTGAGCTTTGTCTAAAATGAAGATGTCAGATTCTAGAATTTGTATAACTCCAGGTTTCACGTAATTAGTTACAAAATATTTTTAAAAACTGGTTATATCCAGCTAGTAGGTGTACCATCACAGGTGAAATGCCATGATGAGTGGGATGCGCTACAAGTCTTTTGAAAGACTCCACAGCAACATTTCACTGCAAGATATGACAGGAAACAAACAACATTACAACTTCAGTGAAAGTTTGTGTAAAAAGAATCAAGTTACCATGTTGGAAAAAATTTCAATGCAGAGTTTAGTGACATTACATCTTGACATCAACACTAAATGAGCCCAGCTTTGTAAAATATCCTGAAGTTGTTCAGAGCAGGCCACTGACAGAGAAATAGAAGGTTCAATTTGAGGCTGGAAATAAATTCATCACAGAACAGACTTCAGCTTTGCAGCGTCCTCTAGAATTGGACTGGGAACTACAGTAACTCAGTGTTGGTCACTGCCAGTCAGGTAGTTGGACTAGATGTCTATTGCAGGTCTTTTTCAACTGAAATGTTCTGTTCTGTTCTATTCTATTCTGTTGCATAGAAGGGGCTGAGAGAAATCATCCAGACACTTTGTACAAGACTGTTTCTTGACACTCAGTGTTCCTCAGTGTTTATCCTCATCGCTGTGTACGTGAAAGATATACCAAACAGGAAAAAGCATGATCCAGTAGCTAATTCAGATAGAGAACATTGGCTAGGGTTGTGGGGTGGGATATAGTTGTTATTTTGATGAGCTGAGGATGGTTTCATACATGCAGCTGTGTGCATCTGGTGCTGAGCACCCACTTTGCAGGTAGAAGTCCTAGTTCTAGTCTTCTTGCATTGCTGGGCAAAAAAGTAGCTTAGTAAAGGCGCAAATAAATAAATAAATAAATAAAAAATAATCCCCAAACCAACCAACCAAACAAAAAAACCCCAAACTCCCACCCCATTTTTTGGGTTGTGACTGTCTTGCTGAGCACTTCCCTTGTCATCTAATTGCCATGAAATTGCAGTCCATACGGTTAAAATATTAACAGGATAACATTACACATTTCAATCCACAGCTGAGACAAAGCAGAGATCAGGAATAATCCTGCTCAACAGCACCACGTTTACTGTCTGATGTGGGAGATGTTGATTAGCTTTTAAGTGAAAACACATTTTTTTAAGTTACATAATCTGATGCTCACATTCCCCTCCCTTTTTTTCCCCTTCCCCCCCCAAAAAAAAAGTATAAAACTAAATATTATGAAAGATTAAAAAGTTCTTCAGTCCTTTGTTTTTGCGGGGAAGGGGGTGCACCTGCAGCTACGTTTTTCCTTTCCCTTGTTCCCAAACCCAACACTCAGTGAAGGATATTTTTTCAGTGTGTCATGTAGAAGATCACACACTCAGGACTTCAGAACCTGACTCAGCTGTTACTCAGTACTTCCTCTGGAAAAACCAATGGAAATTTGCCTGAAGGAAGACTAGGAATTGTGTGAAAATGGCAGGAGATATGAGGAACTGAGACATGGAAACTGGAAGGAAAAAGACTCTCTTGCCTTGTTCATGAACCATGATGACCTGTCCCAGTGGTTTTGTTCCTTGGAATACCACTTGCTGGGCATTGGATAACTTCCTGCTGTTTTGCTCATCTTGATTTGCTCTTCCATAGAGCTGTTGTCATATATAAACCTTGGCTCCACACTAAATCAATTTTGTTGCTTGTTGCTCTTCAAGAGGTACAAACAGGCAGGACATGAACCCTTCTATAAGGGGTTTCTGGTTCTGCCTGCTACCTGCTGTCTTGTATATAGACTGTACTGGGAATTTGTCTTGGGTTCTGGCAGCAGGAATGATTTGAGAGAACAATGTTCCCCAGCCTTGATCATGTTGCTTCTTGGAGCACAGTGAGTAAGGTCCTGGGGCAAAACATTTCAGCTATGATCCTTAAGGTAACATACAGAAATCAATGGAGTAAATCTATGCAAAAAAAAAAAAAAAAAATCTTTTAGAAATGTTCTTAATTGGGCATAGCTAGCCCAAGTTAGTCAACATCATTTAGAGCTCTAGTGGAGCCAAACCAATTCAGAATGGTTTGGGTTAGGCCAATAAAGGATCCTAAAGTTGAATTTGAACCTCTGTTGTAAGTCATCTCAAGCTAAGAATACTGCTTATTTTCCATTTTCTTCCTCTCTCAATTTTTTTTCTTTGAAGTGTGGACACCCCTGCCAACAGGCACCTAAATAAAATCAGAGGGGTTTCTCAGAAGTGCTGAGCACAAACAAATCTAATCAAAATCAGAAAAAGCTGTGGGTGTTCAGAAATTTTAGGTGCCGAAGCAAGGATTTGGCTTCAGGGAGTTAGACGCCCTTGTTTGAGAACTTTTGGCTCAAAAATATACTACCCAACCCATTGTATGAGTGTAATGTTCAGTGAAATGTGAAATGTCAAGCTCTGTTTAAACCTCTGGGAAACTAATAAAGTCCATGTACACTTCTGCAGTGTTCACCTGGGAAACTGGCTCTTTTTCATTTCTTGCAATTGCTTGGGAAATAAGACTCAATGCAAGAACCATAATATTGCTTTTTGGTCCTTTTTTTTTTTTTTTTTCCTTTGTCTTGATGTTTCTTTTTTTATTATTATTTTTTAACATATATTTCTGTTTATTTATTTTCTTTATTTTTATCATTCTGGAATTTTAAGCACATAAAAGATGCCAAAGTAATAGTCCTGAAAGCAATTTTTCAGGTTGAACATGAAGGTGAAAAATTATATCATTCACCAAGTCTGGGTTCTGGGGCCAGGTCAATTGTGAAGAGTCCTCTGAGGAGCTGCATCATGCTTTCTTGCAAAAGTGCTTTGTGTAGTGGGCACAACTGACTGCTACAAGCTAGACAGATAACAGCATAAACTGGAAGACACAAAAATGACCCTCATTTTACAGTGACTGTAGACATTCAACTACTTATGGTGAAGGAATGTCAAGCCCAAGGTGATCTAAATGATAGCTGTGTCTTTTCAGAGCAGGGAGAAATTCTGTGCAGAACAGAGGTTTTCTGCTCCCATGTGCAAAGCCTCTCTACAAGAGGATCCCAGTGCAAGAGGTTGTGGTCTTGGGGAAAGAGAGAATAGAAAGAAAAGCTGAATTTCAGGCTGTGTCAAAACAACCAAGCAGCTGGAAACAGGACTTGGCTAAAAGAAAAAGGACAAACGTCAATCAATACAGATGCTATTTCCAAGCTTCCGAGAGGGTATTGCAATCCAGATTTCTGGCCCAGGAGTTAGACCCTTGCCCAGTAGCAGATGTGTTATATGTACCCAATCCTCCCTTAACATTTTCCATTTTAGCCAAGTCTCTCTATACTTCCTCTCTTGCTCTCTGAAATTCAGATGAAACAGCTGCAGGCTTTACCATGCCAGGCAACTCCTTCTTTAGTTTTTCTCTCTCACAGCAATAATAAAAAAAATTAAGCTGGTTGACACTGCATGAATGAGAAGGTTAATCAAAACCAGCCCCTTCTCATGGCCCAGTTCCAGTTCAGCTCAGATGGGTGGGAGGGATAGACCCAGTTCCATCCAAACTTTAGAATTAAGACGCATTTGACTGAACAGGGCTTGGATGTATGGGACTGTGCTGAGAGGTCCTTTGCATTATAGGCTTTATCAGGGATGGGCACTGAACCTGTTGGTGCTCAGCCTTCTGCTGAGAACATCTGGCTCCTCTCCTTTCCTTCCTAACTTTCAGCCTGAGGTGATTGCTCACTGGAAAACCACCCACTGACTGTTGCTCTTAAGTATGAACAAGCATTCTCAGAAAAGACCATCATGGGCCACGGGGAACATATGTATCTATTTATTTTCTATTAGTATTAATTACATTTTTAAATGCCAGCTTTTTCATTCCCCTCTTTGGTTGGAACTAGCAGAGGCAAGTCTGGTTCTGGGAAGCACAGTTTTTTTGTCCTAGTGTGAGTATAGACAGATGCATGTGTTCAGAGGAAAGTTACAAGCCTATGACCCAGATGACCAAATGTCTCCAAGTTGGACGAATGAGCTCTGTATTAAATTATTTTTCCTTACAGAAGCTTGCTGGAAAAAGTCATCAATTTGTTTTTGAGAAGTGAGAGGCACCTATCCACCCAAGTGAAGTCAACAAAAACTGCAGATACTTAAATCTCCCAACTCTTAGACCCTTAGGCCAGGGTTCATGCCACTAAACATTAGACATCAAACTGAAATGTCTTAATCAAGTGTGTAATAGCTGAAGGCTTCCTCTGTGAAACAGATATTGGCACAGAGGAGTTTAGAGCCTTAATTTTTCTAAATTGCTCTTCATTGTAGATATGGATGGAACGTGTTGCTTCTTAACACTGCAGTCAAGAGAGTGACTCAAGGTCTCAATTCTTCAGCCTGTACCTGCTCTAAATTCCTGTTTCCTACTCTTCAACTGGAAATAGCTATGAAAATCTGCATCCTGCTGTGTCTCTGTACGGAGCCTAGCACAGTAGTAATTAATACTAAAATTTATAAGCAATTAAAGTAGGAGATAGTGGGGCATTCTTTCTTTTTTTCTCTGAGGTCGTGCATGATATGAAAGGGTTAAACCACTTTAAAAATAAATTGCAAATTACAGATTTCACTGCTGAATATGAAGGAGGGAAGCTGAAACAATGGGAGAGATACATTCCAAAGGTTGATAATACAAGAAAAATCTACCAGCTTGGCTTTCAGCTCCCAATGAAGACCACTTGGGTAAAACAAAACAAAAGAAAACAAGATAAAATAAAATAAAACAAAACGAACAATGTATTCATCTGGAATTCATTGAGGCTCACTCCCGAATAAAGAAGTACAAGGAAAGTGGACCTAATTACATACATATGATCCAGAAGAAGTAAGGTGTCCTCCTTCAGACCAGTAGCGAGGGAGGAGAACTACAATTTTTTACAGATCCTTCTAGAACTGGCATCTTGATAATACAAGGACAATTCTCATCTTTAGTGGCTTGGCTGGATGTCCCAGCAAGAAAACACAAATCATGGAATTTTTTGAAGAGTATCACAGCAGCCTTCACTCAACATATGTGCCCAGCAGCAGACTCATCTGCTCAGTCAAGACCTTGACACTTGTTTTTGCTAGCTCAATTCTCCTGTAAAAAGGAGTCCTTGAACAGTATTAACTTTTTCTCTACTTACCCTCTGACAGCCCCTAGACCCATCATTAAATTGGTGCATTTCCCAGCTCCTCTGGCCACGCTCATTGGCAACTGCAAAATCCCCCAGTGTAGCTGTTTCTAATCCTCATCCCTGGTAAACTGGCAAAAAACCAGCCCTGCTATCCTGAAGATGTCTTCAGACCTTTGAGAAGCAATTTTGAAGCCTTTTACCCATGTAGGGCTTTCCTTCCTGCTATGCCAGGGGGAAAAGGAATTCCAGCATATTTTGTACAATTCAAGGTCTCTGAAAAGTTGCTGGTATGCCACCATCTACTGAAGCAAAGGGCTTTTCATGTGGGTTTGGCAAGGGACTGGCAGTGGAAACCTCCATGATACCTACTGCTAGCCAGTGGATGTGCTTGTTTTCCATTTGGAAACATTTTGCTGAGTAAAATCCTGGCTAGTAAAGCTCCCTGGCTATCCCATTTATATTGTTTTTCAGAGAAAAATGAAATGTTAGGTTCCTACAGCATGGAACAATTGCAGAACCTGCTTCTGTCCATTTCCTCATTAATTCCTTTAGCAACCAGGCAGATCAGAACATTTCCACAGTGAATCCCTCTAGAAGGGATTTATCCAAGTGAGTATCCTTTTCCCAAGGAGAACTCACCTCCAGGTTACTCAGAAGTTACTTAGTGATACCTGGGTGACAGGCTTAATTTCCTCCTTTGTGATGATGTTTTCTCTGTCCTTCAGGACTCTGTCTACTGTATAGAGGTAAACAAGACTTTGTGGAGGAACTCTGAGAGAAGGTTTGTGGATACCAATGCAGGTATTAAGGGAAAGGAAATGCACATATGTAATACAGGTTACATTTGGTAGCATTAAAGATTGCCTAGAGAAAGAGGCAACAACAAATCCTTGGTTGTTCTGAATGTTCTTCCTCAGAGAGACCAGTTTGCGTGTTTGAACACTGACATTTAAAGTGTATGTGAAGGTCCCTACAAGTGTACATACCTACAGGTATTTGAGTTACCCTTTCTAATGATATTTCTATTTATCAGATCAAAGACCAGAAGTTAACATGTGTAACTCAGGCAAAAAGTATCTATCACTGCTCTGACACTGGTTTCGCAGTCTAGGACAGTTTGCTGCTTGTTGTCTGCTTGGTGTCTTCATGGGATGTTTCTAAATGATAAATGTTTCCTAAAAGCAGAACTACTTCTTCAAGTCTACCAAAGTAAAAGCTAATCACTTTGTTTCTCTACTTATAATGTACCTGTTCTTACTATTGATACCAGTCCAGCATGGGTGAAAGAATCGAATATAGAAAGGGGAGTGTGACAGGAACATGACTTCGAAGTCCATTTCAAATTTAGAGTTCAAAATAAAAAGAAAATCCTACAACTTCATACCAGCTTAACCCAAACTCAAAAGTTCTGATTTTCTCTCTTTACTTTTTCTCTCCATAAATTGAGGGGGTTTAGAGAGTTTGAAATTGTTTTGAAGAAAATTGAAAAATTTTCCCTCCATTTTGGCCCTCAGAAGTTCTCAAAGTTCATTTCAGAATGAAAATGTAGAGACTAAAGTGTAAAATTTCCCAGAAAAATTGCTAGTTAAGAGAAAGTCAATAAAATATCACTCTTGACCCAGAACTGACTTTTCTTTTTTTTTTTCTCTGCAGAAAGAAGCTCTTTAAATAAAACTTCTCCTGTCTTCTCCCCTAAATCTTGCACAGTCCCAGTTTCAGAGGAATATGTCGTGTTCGGCTCCCTTTTTCAGTCAGGGAGCAAGGAAACTGGTAAGGTTTTACAAAACCGCTTGCAGTGAGTGGCACCTTGAGCTGTTTGATCACAGAATGGATAAGAAAACTTGAGATGGTTAGTGAGGCTTGTGTTAGCACAATGAAGTAGAAAGATGCATGTGATCTATCTTGTATCCAGTGCAGTGCACTACAGTGCAAATGACTAAGCTTAATTAGAAAGCAAATCATACAAGCAAGGAATGCAGCAAAAATCCAAAGCAATAACCACTAGCAGTGTCAGGCTCATACACAATTTTCTTCCTCTGCGGTTACTTAACACCCACCATGTTCAGTGAAGCTATCTGTTTTTATCAGTTCTGATTTGGTGGAATTTCAAGTATTTCACATGAGCCATCTGTTCTGTAAAAGTTTTTTTCAAAAAAAACCCCTGTTTCCCAGAACGACAAAGCCATGGAAATAAGTTTCTGAATTCATTTGTCTGGCTAAGTTCCTGCTAAAATCATTCATATAATGCTACTGGAATTTCCAAACAATAAATTAATTAAGTAATGTGTGGGAACTTTGGAAAAGTACATGCTGCATATGTACATATTTATACATACACATATACATGTACATAAACACATATCTCTTTGTGTATCTGAGTAAACAGCAGACTATACTCCAGGGAAGTTCAGGGCTGAAGAAGCTGTTTATGCATCAGTGGCCTTGCAAATTCAACCACAGGATACTAGGGAGAGTGGCAAATCATGACAGGGAAACCTGGAGGTGAGGCTGAGTTATTACTGGTATATGATACATTTTGTGAGTCAGAAGTGAGTTGCTTCAGCAGAACCGGGTTTAGGAAGACGTGTTCAGCACTCTGTTAGGCCTGTCCTTAACAAATCTTGACGGTCTCTCATTTTCGTGAGTTTCACTCAATAATATTTTCAATAATGGTGATGTCTCCCAAGGCCAAATAATAAAAGGATATGGAAGCTGAAATATGGTAGCAATTTCATTCTTGGTATATCTCCAGGAAAAGGCTGAATGCATTCCAACCCAAACAGATCCACTCACCTTTGTCTTCAGCACATTGCTATTGTGTGTCATTTAGCCTTTTGTGTTAGGTCTTGTTGAAACACTCCTTTCTAAGCCTCCTAATTTATTCCGAATGCCATCCAGCTTCCTAATAATTAGTATATAATAATACATGCTACTATACTATTCTACTAAAATAATACATTATACTATTCACACTGATACAGAGCAAGTATTAGTACAAACACTGCAATCCTTTGCCACATGTAGTTGTTTTTTCCACTGAATAAAATCATCAGTTTTAAGTCAGCATTTTTATTCCCTTTTCACAGATGGGTCAGTTGAGAAATGAAGAGATTTGTATTTGTTTCAAAGCCAGAAAATGAATCAAGTGCCCAGAGACCTTCTTAGTGCATTTCTATGGTGCGTATTGAGTCCTCTTCCCTTTTGCCCCTCAATCACTAGCCTAATAAATATTTGAGAGAGTCTGAACCTGAGACTCATAGTGTTTTCCCGTGTTTTGCTTTCATGGCATGTAGAAGCAGGCTGCGTGTCTTCCACCAGTGCAACCCAAGCACAAAGACTTGGAGGCTATCTCTCTATTTTCCATAGAAGTATGTGCCAGGCAGCTGACCGAGGTATCTCATGCTCTTCATCTGCACTTTGTGTGAGCAGATCACCTTCAGCGTGACTTCAGGTAGTCCTTTGCCTGCATATCCTCTTCCAGCCTCCTTCAGATGATATCAGATTCCCTTAGGAAGGAGCCAAAAAATCTTTTCCTCCTGTTTTTTCATTTCCTAAAATTGCAAGTATGTAGAGGAAATCATGCATAGATGAATGCATGGCTGGGACCAACATAAGGAATGACATGGGCCCAGGCTCTCTCAGCATCATACTCCAGAACATAACTAAAATTTGTTTCTGGGCTGAGCTTTCTGTCCAGGCTGGAAGTGAAGGGAAGTCAAGGATAATTTTGCTCTCTGAAGAAGTAAAAGAGTCTCAGGCAAATCTGGGACAGTTACCTGGCAAGCTGGCATTATTGTGGCTTCAGCTACAGGCACCAGGGAGATTGACCCAAGCAGGTGGCAGTTGGCAGACACTGGTGTTACGACATGATATGATGATACTTCTGCCATGATTTTAGGACCTCAGGCATGGAAGGAGCCCAGACTTGGGCTGCCAGCATCAGAAGAAAGCTGCCTGCAGAAAATCACTGCAGGGAATTATGTCAGAACAGGGATCGAGCCTGAATATTCCACTTTCTCCAGGAGAAAAACAAAGCAGAGGCCAGCACAGGCAGGTGTGTGAACACTGCTGAAATATGAAGTGCACTCCAGAGATAGACAGTGCAATCAAAAGAGGGACTTGCCTGCTTTAGACCTGAACTCTGCATCATGTCTGTCTCCTGGTACCAATTCAAAAAGTTCATCCTGCCTGTGATCTCTGTTTAGTCCTGAGTGCACGCTTTAGAACCAGTAGTAATAGATTTCCAAAACAGGATTAAAATAAGGCTAAACAGTATTGGCCCCATGGCAGAGAGCTGTGGTCAGATTTAGTGGGAGGGAGGGGAAGCCTAGAGATTGGAAAGGATTAGGGTTACACCAGTATATCTGGTCATCATCTCGCTGTTCTGCTTTGATGTGGTTCTCTGGAGAAGACTGCAAGAACAGGTTTTGCAGCTCTTGCTAGTAGTGAACTTTTGAGCAAGGAGGCAAAATGTGGAGGAAGGACTAGGAAAATACCAATGTCCAGTCTCTCAGAGCTCTTTAGTGCATCTGACTCCTATTTAGTTTTTTAAATGTCTGGGTACTGTAGCAAATGGCACATTCTCCTGGAGACAGACCTTGCATGACATGGCCTAGCAAAGGCAAGGTTTGAAATGCTCATCACCAGTCCAGTGACAGAAGTGGTGCTGTGCCTCAGCTGGAGCGTCAATATTATTTTATGGCACTGTGTTTTCTTATATGTACATCTATGTGTCTACATAAGTAGTGCAAGGGTGGTGGTACGCTTCCATATATGTAAAAGAAGTAATCTTTAGGGGCATATCTAGCTGGATTTCTCATAGTATGTACATTGTAAACTGATGTTGGACACTCATCAGTGACAGAGGCTGGTAGAGCACATCCTCTGGAGCATACATTAACAAAAAAGCCTAACCAGGCTATCTGCAAGTTCTGAACAGCCAGGAGCGAGACAGAGCATGCCGTGCTCTTATTAACAACTTATTAACAACGCATCAGGCTCAGGCCCAGGCCCAGGGTGGACCAACCTATTCAAAGGCTTGGGCTAATTTCAGGACACGTACGTGGGCTGGTTGAGTTGGCAGGATGGGGCAAGGTGCCCAAAGCCATCTGCTCCAGAGCAGCACACCTCCCCACAGAAAGGAAACATGTCTTTGCCCAACTGACCTACCACAGGGATGACAGGATGTGCTGCAGAGGGGCAGATTCACCACAGCAGAAGATGAGAGGCAGGACCTCTTTGCATTCCCACTAGTGCTAATTCTTTTGCCCACAACCCTGCAAAAAGATAGCAGCTGCTGTGGACTGGACTGTCTGCTCCTTCTCTTGGTGTGGTCAGGGCCCTCCCTGAAACACAGCCTCATGCCTCCTCTGCAGGATGAGCACCTGGGGAAGTACCTGAAGTCAGGTCATGACTAGCTGGGCTATGCTGACCACAGCCTGGGAGTTACCATCTAACTAGATCAGGAGACTGATGGAAGATTTCCTTTACCTTCTTAGAGAAAGGGAACACAGCTATAGATTGTCAAAGGTTTTTAGACACCTAAGTCCTAGCACTGGGACAAGCAGCACTTACCCAGGGACCCTGGAGCAGAAAATTATTTTGAATCAATTTTAAAGCTTTAACCTAGACCTGCCTTGTCCTATAGCTGCTGCATGAACCTCAGCAATCCCAGTTTTCCAAGTATCTTTTAAAGGCAACAGCAGCTCTCAGTGCTGGGAGCATCCCCTTTTAATTCCCTTGTTACATTTGTTAACTCATTTGCCCCCTGTGAGAAGGCAAATGAATCACGGATGTCTTTTGTTTGCTAAATGTTAACAGCCCTGCGGAAAAACCCTCATAAAATATTCATCCAATCCTGTTCTTCTAAATTAGACTGTTACAGTTCTAACAAGCCCCAGAGAAGAGTTCTTCATTCTCTTAGTCAAAGGTAGAGTCAAACATTTCTGCAGCCTTTTCTGTGCTCTGCATCACCCCCAGCCGAAGTTTCAGCTCCCCCAAGCCCTGTGCTGCTTTTGTTCTTGCATATCTTTTTGTATATAGTACCTACAATAGGAGAAGTAAAGCTTTCCAAATGCATTCATCCTCATTCTTGCTTTAATGGTAAATGAATATATTTGCTATTGCAAATGCAAGAAATAATGGGTGGGAGGGTATGAAGGGAGATGTCAGCAAATGAATACTTCCCACCTGGTGAAAGGAGAGGGAGGGGTCTAAGATGTTTTCAAACCAGACGATAATTGCAAGACCTTGGACATGACACCATCCATTGCTTTCTTGAGTGAAGGGAAACGTTTTTACTCTTTGGAGTGCTCACCCTCTCTCTTGATTGTGTCAGCAAGGCAGAGCAAAGATACCTTCATGGTCCCTGCCTCCCCATGTCTTTGCATTCATGCTTTCTCATGCCAGCCAGGGGTATGCTTCCATGAGGAGGATGGGCACAGCTGAACTGGACCAGCTCTCTCTGCCCCTACCTCCTGCTAGCCTTTCCTTGTGGTTCAACTGTGCCTTGCTCCTGAGCTGATTTCTGATGACTCACAACAGGAGGGAAACAATCCTCAGACACTCTTTGTTGCTTGAAAGCACCAGGGAGTGAAAGGAAAGGGGAGGGGTAGAGGTTTAGAGGGGAGGAGAGGGAAGAGGGTTTTGATGCCAGCTTCCTTTCTGAATAATCATTACGGTTAATGATTTGCAGATCTTAAATGTGGCCTGTGTTACTTCAGGCTGATTTGTTCCATGCAGTGACCTGAGCAAGCCTGCAAGCCTGGAGACATGTACCTTGCTGTATTTCAGGCTCTTCTTGGAGTCTGGAGCAAGAAGTTGCCCTGACCAAGCTGGTGATGACCTCCTGGGTATGCTGTGGGCTTCTGCCTGCAACTCAAAAGATTTCTTGGTGAGCAGGAGTGAAATACCGTGCATGGGGTCCTGTTCATAGCTTTGAGAGCTATACTTCTCTCCTGTGGTGCTTGTTACCACAGGTCAAAGTTTACTTTCTCAGGCCTGCTCAGGCTGTCCTGCATCCCTCAGCTCCCCCATGATCACAGCCAGACAAAGAGAGAAAAATTCAGCCTGGTTTGTGCAGGAGAAGAGGTCTCAAAGGAGTGGCACTGGTTTTCCAGGCATTATCATTTGCTGGCTATAACTAAGAGTGTCCAAGAAGCTTCCGGTGAGCAGCTGGCATGCAGAAACACCTCCCAGTGCTTTCTTTCTTCCCCACAATGAGAACATCATTGTCAAGGGTAAACTGCTGGCTGGCAAGAGCTGTCAGATTCTGAGGGTTGAGGGGGCAGTAAGGATAGGATGGTGCCTCTTTCTAGAAGATGAAGGTAATTCACTCGGGGAACTTCCTACTCCAGAGTGATTAACGAAGTACACATGTGTTTGTAGGAGGAAGCTGTTGGAGAGGGGGGTGTTACATCCTGGGGCAAAAGTGAGCAGTTATAGGTCTGCTCCAAACCACCGGGAAGTGTCACAGGACACTGGGAGGGCCACAGAGGCAGAGGAGGGTTTGCAGAAACAACAGGAAAGACTGGGGAGTTATTCTTGGGGAATAACTTCTTTCTGAGACCCTGAGGCAAACTTCTTGATTCACAATTGAGTAGAAGTCAGTCGGCCTCTTCTGTCAGTTTTGCTGGCAGGATTTGATCTAATTTGGCAAAACACACGAGCTTATGGGAGGGATAGAGTGTTTCAAAGAGAAGGAAATAAGGCTCTCCACTTCCTTCTGAAACACTTGTATGGTGTGTGCCTTGTGTCGACAAGTGGCTTTCCAGACTGACTGCAGGGCTGCACTGAAATTAGCCAACAATTCCACTGAACTTTTCAGGAGTGAGCTGGACTTTCAGACATGTCACAGCTTGAGAAACAAAGCGTGTATTAAAAAAGAATACCCTAAATCCTCTAAAAAAACCCAAACCCAACCCTCTGTTTTCACAGTGTATAAAGTGCTTTTGCTTCCCTAGCACATATTCTGTATGTGGAAAACAAAAAAACAAAATAAAATTACAGATAAGACATTTTTTAAGTGCAGAAAGAATTCTCTTTTTTTTTTTTTTTACATATTACAGTGCCCAGTAACACCACAAAAGTTAGAGGTCTATCAACATTTTTGTAAATAACTCCCCAATATTCATGAGTTTATTACTCAGCCCAAAAAGCCTGCTTCTCTGTTTAACTTGCCGTGAGTCCTCAGCTCCTGCCCTGCTCCAGGCTGAAGCCTGGGGAGCACACATAGATGTGATTCAAACCTTTACTACGCCCTGATTTTCACACCACCAGAACACCATTAAAAAGACTCCTTATCTGTGTCTCAAAGAAATAGAAAAAGTGGAGGCGCAGGTCTTTATAACACAGAGGAATGGTGTTAGAATTAGGGTCCTTTTAACAATACAATGACATCAGTTTGGCTGTATTTAGAGTTGCAGGAATGCAAAATGGAACAGGAGGCAAATTTCCAGGGTAGCATTTCCTGTGAAGTAATCTGGCTTCATGCAGGAGTTGTGGAAGAGAGAGAGGGAAAGATATTCAGTCTGATATTTTGGTGTCTAATGCTCTATTATCTCCCCTGCTGCACGGGTGCTTGGAGCTTCCCTTGCTCCTCAAAGGTAAGGATTATTTAAGGGACAGGAACCTTGAGAGATTTCCAAAAAAAAACCCAAACCCAAAGCAAACCAACAAATAAGCCCTACCCCAGAATTGTTCAGTTCTCCTAGTCCAGCAGTCACATGTATGTGAAGGTCCTTCCTCCAGATGTCTCAAGGCATGAGGACAGCAAAGGGTGAAAATGGGAAATGAAAGCAATATCAGTTTTTCAGAGTCAAAACTATCAGTCTGAACAGCAATAGGATTTGTTTTCCCTGCATCCCAGCCCTATGTTCCAATGACCATTGAGTGTTGCTTTGTGATTAGAAATCTCCTTCTGACTTTAAAAAGTCAGCTCACTAGTTGCTGTCTAAACCTAAGGGAAGGCAAGTGTCAAGACACCAACACATCCAGGGCAAAAGTGTCTTGATCTTGAATCTTCTTATTTCTCCCTGGTAAGCCTGATTTGGGATTGATAAACATCTTATTCTTGCTTTCCTCTAGACAAGTTCATTTTTGAAATGTTTTATACAGCCACTTAATCTGACTTGTTGGAGGATATTTGGCATCTGGCCAGGTCCCAAGAAAATGTCTTGTCCTACTTGGGATATGCAGCCATGAAAGGCTCTTTGTGCTAGGAGCCATGGTATCTTATTTGCACAAAAATCAATAGTCTTTTCTCTAGGATACTCACAGAAAGAATTAAAAGTATTAGTTCAACTCCTACTTACTTATGAAGCATCTTGTACCCACATGTCCTAGAAGATGCTCCATATCATTAGATGTTAATTTAGCTGCTTTGAGATTGTCACGGTCTCTAGCTAAGGGCTGGGTTGCCCTGTGACTCCAAAGTGTTTCTTAGATATCTCCTACATAGTTGTAGGGCAATAAGATGTCCAGATGATCCAGATATTCCTCAAAATTCATATTCAGATGGTTCAGCTTTATAGGAAAGGATTCAGCATTATGAGAACAGATTTGCCAAGCCAATAATCACTAGTGTGAACCCCAGTGAATACCAGAGTTGTCCAGGAACCATACCTCAGCTTCCATGGGAAGGACTGAAGAAGAGATCCCCTGGTACAGCCAAGGTCCTGGTTCTACTTCTAGGAAATATATATTCAGATTCCTTTAAATGTCAGCAACCTGGGTATTTGCTCTCACCATGGATTTAGTTAGGGGAAAATTCCTCTGTAGGCATGCATCTGGTCATGTAGGATTATGTCTTGGGGGCCTTTTAGAAAGCTAATGTGTGAAATTGGACTTTGGAGGCATTAGTGTTGAAGTTATCAGTAGGATTTCTTAGTGATCCTTTGTACTGTTTACCTCTGCCAGGCTTACCCACTCCTTTCTGCTCCCTTTTTTTGGCAATATGCTGCAGAGACACAAAATGGTGTCTATGAAAAAGGCTATTCATGGTCTGGCAGGTGGAAGATTACTTCTGACATAGGAAGTATTTCTTGATTAAGTTACTTCAAAGGCAAAATACCATGGAGAGAGAGGGTGAAGCAGGCAACACTTGTGTGAAGGAAGAAGAGGGAGGCTGTGCCAGTTGGCATCAAATGCTAGAAGAGTAACCTCCGTCCTCAGGGCTGACACTGGTAGTTCAGCTTAGTGCACTGGCAGCTCTTCTTGTATTGCAGTTTCGGTTTCCCCCATCTCCTGGCTGACTCACATCCAGGGGCACAAAGGGCATCTGGCCCATATCCAGTGCCTACACTAGGTAGAGCAAAGAAAGCTTTGAAAGAAACAATACAGGTATGTAACAAATCCCTCCTGGGAAAACTGAGCTTTTTATCCCTCCTTCCTGCTCAGCCTGTTGTAGTAGAGCTGACTAAATCCCTGATGGCCTTGAAGCCTTTGTGTAAAGTTTCTCTCCCCTGTCACAGGCTGTAGTAGGCAGTGGATGATGATGATTATTATCATCATTATGTCACATGATCTTCAGGAACATGAATGAGCTGATCCACCTGCCTTGGTGAGCACCAAGGAAGATATCTGACTGACTGCTGTCCTCCTTTCTGGATCACCTTGCAGTGGAAATACCTCTCATGAGGTGGATGTCTCAAGGAAATTATGGTGGCATTTGAAAAGGAGCAAATATGGAAATGCCAGAAACAATTCCCTGCTATGCAAAACAGAAAATGCTGCTTCTGACTTCTTCCACCTACTGCAGCCTTTCTAATGTGTTAGTGGCAGATCTGAAGCAATTGTACTTGAAGAGGTTGCTGTACTCCTATAGCAACCTCTGTAAACACAATGTCACAGAAGTGAGGCAAGCAGTCAAATTACTAGCTCACTGTCAGGGAAGCAGCAGCCAACACCTCTTGTCCTCCTCCAAGAGTGTCACAAAGTCCCCACTGACTCCTGTTGCTTCCTTTAGCTTACATGGTTTCTTCCATTCATGCGTTGTCTTAACTTCTAAATCTTGCAGCAACACAAGTTGGTGATAGGAGTGATCCTCAGATCTCAGAACATCTCTTTCTTTCTGTGCAGACAAGAAAATATTCCAAGAGTAAAAGATGGGCTACAGCCATGTCTTCAGATATAATCTACATCATAATCTGCCTTTTCTCAAGGGTCAGAAATTCCCCTCTGGCTCATGATGGATATGGAGGTTAGTATCGGCTTCCCCTGAAATTTTAAGGTTTTAAGGGCTGGGGCTTAGTTGTCACTTCTTGAAACAGAACCCAGCAGGAAGGACAGCTGTTGCAGATGTCTGACAAGTGATGGCTTCTCCTGGAAGCCTGCAGAGCTGGGGAATAACGTGTTTGCTCCTGCTTACCATTACCAAGAAAAAGAAGAAGTCATAGTTCCTACAGCACTAGTAAAAGCAGAGCTTTGCAGTGTATGGCAAGGATATGATCCTGATTCCAACGAAGCTGAACAGGTCCCTAGCTCTGTGAAGAATCAGAGCATTGCTGCCAGGGAAAGGAAGGACAAATATGTTTTTAGACAAACAAACTAAAAAAATTCTAAAACATTTATTTGCAGGCCATGGTGTACCTTATCAAACCTTAAAGGAAAAATATCATTCACAATGGTCTTGTGTGTCTTCGAGACACATGTGGACAGCAATTCAAGAATTATAGGAACTGAAAGAAGAGACAAGATGCTAAAACAGGCAGGGATATACCATAGATGGGTTAGTGGGGACTGCTTTAGACCACCAGTGACAGATTTCATTGTTTTAAACCTTTTCTTGTATGCTGTTGACACACGTTCCTCTTCTGTTCCCTGAACTCCATACTCTCATATCCTCTCCTCCATTTTTATCTCCATATTTTGCACTCAACTCTGCCCAAATGCAAACAGTAACCCCAAGGGAAAAAGGCTATCCTGAGGCTGTTGCCTGCCTAAGGAAAATAACCTCTCCATCCATCCTCAGTGAGTACATAACACATACCTTTTTTTCTCCTCAAGTCACTCTCTCTTTTGCTAAGCAAGAAACTAAAAAAACCAAAACCATAACCAACCCAAAACAAACCTCTAGCGTTTTCAAAGACAAGTGACAGTTTTAAAGGAACTGAGCAAACAGTTTATCCCGCAAGGACAAACAATATTTTTGTTTCTCTAAATAAGTTGTCTTGTACATTGAGAATTACTGAAAAACCACAGGAATCTCATGTCTGAGCTGAGAGATCCTTTGAGATTGGACTCCCAAAGGGCAATGCTTTCTGACCATGACCCTCTGACATCTAACTTACAGAAGTGTGCAAATTCTTGGGCTTACAACTCAACTTAGATCTGTAACCACAGGGTATGTTTTAGTGCTCAGGAGAAGAGGGAATGATACATGCATTTGTAGCTGGAGGTTTTAAAGTACAGATTTATGCAACACCTGTCATTTTGGATCCTGCCATACGGGAGAAGATGGACGAGAGGCCACCTTGTGATCCCTACTGGTTATATTAGCATTAAGCTTCATATACAGCTTGCAGCCCAGAAAGCCAACCATAAGCTAGGCTGCATCAAAAGGACCATGACCAGCAGGCCAAGGGAGGTGATCTTTCCCTTCTACTCTGCTCTGGTGAGACCCAACCTGGAGTCCTGTGTTCAGCTCTGAGTGCCCCAATACAAGAGGGATGTGGACCTGTTTGAGAGAGTCTGGAAGTCCGGAGGAGGGCTGCAAAGATGATCAGAGGACTGGAGCATCTTTCCTATGAAGATGGGTTGAGACAGTTGGGCTTGTTCAGCCTGGAGAAGAGAAAGCTCAGGGAAGACCTTATAACAGAGGACAAGGGGGAATGGCTTTAAGCTGAAAGACAGGAGATTTAGATTAGACATTAGGAATAAATTCTTCCCTGTGAGAGTGATGAGGCAGTGGCACAGGTTGCCTGGAGAAGTTGTGGCTGTCCCATGCCTGGAAGTGTTCAAGGCCAGGTTGGACAGGACTTTGAGCAGCCTGGTCTAGTGGAAGGTGTCCCTGCCTGTAGCAGGGTGGTTGAAACTAGATGATCTTTAAGCTCCCTTTCAACACAAACTGTTCTATGATTCTATGGTTCTATGAAGTACTAGCTAGAATTGCAAGCTTGCCTTCACAGTGTCTTGTCACTACTGGGGCATGAGAAGACATCCTTCCACTTTGTGTCTCTGACAGGAGCTCTGATGCCAGGATCAACATATATTTCAGCTGTTGTTCAAAGGTTATACCACTTGAACCACTTGTGAGTTACCAGTTTATAACTCTGGCCAGCTGGAAGGGTGTAGAGTCTTCCCTGACCTTCCTTTACTTTGCCTTTCCTTTCTTACTGTATGATTGATGGTAAAATCATAGATGCGGTGGGATTTGAGTGAGTTAATAGTGCTCTTTTAGTCTTATGTCCCTGGCCTAGATCAGAAGAGATTGACAAGTCTTTGCTGAAGTCGAAGAACTGAAAAGTTGCCCCAAATGCTTATCTATCTTCAGCATTGCTTTTCACTACACCTTCAGTTTTAATCTACTGTGTTTTATTGCTTGTTTGTGGGATGTTTACAACATCCTTGTTCTCTGATTCCCTCCTGTGTGCATTTAAATTCCTGACATGCACTTAACCTGAGTTCCAGGTTAGCATAATTTTTCTATATACAAATATATATTTACTGAATATCTCTTAAAAGTATTTGTGTGGGATTTAAGATAACATTTAAATTCCTATTGCTGATGATTTATAAAGCTATTTTCCCCCTGTCTAGACACTTTCAGTATTTGTAATTAGCTGATGGAAAAATAAATGGTAGAGTATTCTTTCCAAGCCGCCATTGGAGAGTGGAAAAAAGGTCTCCATCATGCAAAGTAAATGCTCTTCTGTCAAATCAGCCAGGAAGAAACTTCTGAGAGGCAAAGAGTCCCGTTAATGCTGTACTCAGGTATGGAACTTGGATAAGGAAAAGGACCATATTTTTTTTATAGCTGCAGGGAAAAGAAGGAGAAAACAAGCTATTATGCCAGAGACATTTTTGTTGAGCTGATTGCAAAATTAGCTGGAGCTGAAGTTAATTGATTGTGTAGGCAGATGAAACAAACTTGAGATGACTATAAATAGTAACATCTTGTTTTCCATGCAGCTGTAAATCTGAGCTGGAGATGTGTCTTAAATTCATTCCAAACATTCGCAAACAAGGGAGGGAGAGTAAGGTAAAATAAAATCAAATAAAATAAAACAAAGCATGGTCAAATAAAATATGCACACAGAGAGCTCAGCACAGAGAGAAATTGTCAGGGTCAGCCCTTCCAAGACAGATGAGAGCTAGAATTTGATCTCAGAGATGTTGTGGCCTGATGTATTTTACCTGTCTCGCCCCCTCAACCACAGTGTGGGAGAGGCAGGATTTAGCTTTTTCTTTCTTTTGTCTTTCCAGGATTTTAAGTCAGATAGCATTCCTGCATCTTCACTAAGGAAGAGGGGGAGTGGAGCAAGGAATTAGGTCTGTTTGTCTGGACACTGACTGCTAGGGCTGCCAGAGAAAGAATGCCACATCCGATCAACCACTGGAAGCTGGAAAGACATTGTGTGCTCTATGGAAACTGTGAATACCTGTGGGCAGACCCTTGTCATGCCTTTTTTTTTTTTTTCTTCTTCTTTAAGGTGTGGCAATTGTTTTGTTTCTGTTGTTTGGTTTGGTTTTTTTTTTCATTAGGATTAAGCTTCATTTTTAAACTCTGCTCTATCAGCTGGGATAAGCAACAGATGGTTGAGGAACAGTGATGGCTGAAAACTCAAAAGAGAGATGGCTCTCAAGGTTAGAGACTCCTTTACATGTGGCCTGTGTCAGCTTTTAGTATCTATACCTGTACCTCCAGCCTAGCTGGTTTCCAGAGGTCTCCCTATGGTGTAAAGACTACAGGCATGGGTACAGCCTTCCTTGCATCACTCCCCAGAGAACTGTAGGTGGACTTAAGCTTTCATCCACATGGGTCTGTTCTTGGTCATTTGTCCGTACATTTGCAGGAGGGGGTCACCTTGTAAATACCAACTGACAACATAATTCTCACAGTTTATGGCCAAAAGTGTAGAATGTCATCACCTGAAATTACAGAGTAATTTGAAGTAATAACTGCATGACTAGAATTCAGTTAGGATGAAAGATTAACATTTGGTCTTTTTGAAAAAGGGGTCATGGGTTTTTTACCACTAGAATTACCATTCGAGTCATACCTGTGGGCTGCACTTTGCTCTGTTGTGTTGGGATCTGTGTTTAGGACGAGAAACTTCCCACACTGAGGAGTTATGGTTTACAGATACAAGCCAGACAAAAGGGTAGGAGGAGAAAAGACAAACACAAAGGTTTA
Organism: Coracopsis vasa; assembly: GCA_026283785.1. Classification (NCBI taxonomy): domain Eukaryota; kingdom Metazoa; phylum Chordata; class Aves; order Psittaciformes; family Psittacidae; genus Coracopsis; species Coracopsis vasa. The sequence continues at coordinate 23,752 of JANHGB010051706.1, read as the reverse complement.
CCCAGCCATTTCAGCAGGCTGCTGGCTGGTCTGGAGGCTGCCTGCTTCCCGTATCTCTCACAGGAAAGTGACTGGAACAACTGTTTTACAAGTAGGATGAGCAAGGCTCATTTGCATGGTCAGCTGGCCGCAGAGGATGAGCAGTAACTTTTACAGCTTGGATACCTTCCTCGGTTAGACACACTTCTGCTGTTCTGCTGGGTGATGACAAGGCAGTTCAGGTGCCAGTGAAGGCTGTGTGGAAAGGAAGGACAAGCTGGGGCAATAAAGCAGGCCACTCCGTGCCACCATGTGCTCTGCTAGCCATAGTTGGCCCACTTAATATACCTAAGAGCCACCACCCTGGGGAAAGACTTCCCTGGCTTGGCTATGCCATCAAGGTAAACAGAGCCCAGTCCAGCTCAGCAGAGAGCTTCTGTGATGTTCTTCTGCTAAATACAGCATATTTGTATGAAATTTAGAACTGTTCATATCACAGCCCTAGGGAATGAGCCTCTCTGCTTACTCTCAGAACAAGCTTATGAGGTTGTGATGTGACTGATTCCTCTCTCTAACCAATTAAAATGTGTCAGAGGTCTGGGACCTCTGCAAGACACAGGAAGCACCTGGATGTTCCTAAAATGAGTGTCAGATAGGCAGTTTATTCTCCTGGGTTCTTTCATGTGCCGGGCAAAGTCTGCTCAGTACATGTTGCCAGGCTTGCTGTATCAAAAGCACTAGCTGTGGTAAGTAAACCAAAGCAATGGTTTGACTACTAAAACACCTAGGGGAAAACCCTCTTGGATTGCATTTCTCATGTCCTTTGTTCACTGATAAGAAGATGTCAATACAACAGCCTAGCACTAACCCCTTCCCCCCAAAGAAATTATGCATGCACTCTCCATTTGACCTGTCACCTCTCTCCTGACAACTGAAAACATCTGTTTATCTTCTTTTTTACTGGGTATCAGAAGACAATGCTCTGCTTTCATGGGAGATTCTTTATCAGCTTCAGGGCCAGGAAAGAGGCCCTAAAGGAGGTTAAGCTAAAAGAAGTTAACTTGGAGGTCACTTTCCAGCCATTTCACTACTCAGTCAGAAGAATCACCTTGGAGTTTCCATGTTTAATCAAGACATTTTTACAGCTTTTCTGTTAAAGGGAGAGGTGCACTTTGATTGAAGATAAAATCCATCAAATGATGCAATGCATTTATTCTGGCGTCGCAGAGTCTCTGTCCATTTGAGGAAAAGACTCTGTGCATGTGTATGAATGCATCATGGAGAGGAACGCTTCTTTTTTGAGAGGTGTGGGAAGGAGGAAGAAGGCCTGTTCTTCCAGTCCAGTTTTAACATCTCTGTCCTGCTGAACTCCATCTGACTGCTCTGGGAAGACAAACAAGGCAAGTAGCTCCTGTTGAATATACCCTGCCCAGGTCTGTATATCAAGTTTGGTCTCTGGTTTCATCAACTTCTGTAAGTGTGCCTTCCCTACTCTCATCCCTTTGATCTGACACTACCGTTTCATGAGATGTGGGAATCAGTTACATAAACTCTCCTTTACTTGCGTATATCTGCTAGTGTTCTGTATCATTCATATTCTACTTGCAGAAAGCCTGCTCACTCTTATCCTAGTCACAAAGGTGAAAAGGAAACTTTGGCTCTGCCATGAAGTATTTGTCTATGCACAGTCATGATTGGGATCCCTTCCCTTTGCTTCTGCAGCAGGAAATATTCTTCCAAGTTTTGAGGTAAATCTAATTTCTGTCTCATACCATGTGGTTCCAGCTCCGATGTGGGTTAACACATATATGTCTGAATGGGAATCATGTGTGTCCAAAACTCAAGGCACATACCAGGATAAGAACAGAATTGCAAAATCCCTGAAATACCTGTATTGACACATTTCAACCATCTGTGTAGCAAGCAACGAGGAAAGGCTTGTTTCATGCCTCTTACCTACTCACACCTCTTTCATGTTTTGCCCAGTTGGACATCTGGCATGGTTTTTGCTACACACCCAATGCTGAGCTTTCATTTCAGGCGACCTCCTCTGATACTATCAGAGCTGACTTCTGCCTTTAAAAATGCATGAAACTCAAGCCTTGTCTTGAGGCAGAGCCAAACACTAGAAATGTTGCTCAGCAGTGGGTCAACCTCAAAGGGTTTGAAGCATCTGCTCTTTTGTGCTCCCAGGGATTCACATGCTGATGCCCACAACTGTTGGTCTCTGAGTGAGGCAGATGCTATTGTCCTGGGTGTCTGGTTTAGCTGATTCCATCACTGTAGGATTCTTCTGTAGTTCATCTTACATCTATTTCCCACTGGAACCATGCAAGAAGAGACTTGCTACTGGCATTATGTAAATGGCACCCAAATGTATGCACCTGGTCCATCCGATTGTACTCAACAGACATCCCAGCTGAGATGGCACAGGGATCTAAAATAACAACTGCTGAAAGGTCTTGTAGAAAGAAGTTGCAGGAAGACCTTATTTGGCACAAGAGAAGGGAGAACATTATTGTAAGACCTAAAGAGTATGAGAAATTACTCTGGGAGGAGAATGCCGGTATGCTAAGACTTTGAGACAATTTAGCTACACACATCACAGTGATTCAACAGAAAGCATATATCTTAGTCCCTTGGCTCAGGTTTCCCAAAGCAAGGGGCTTTTTTAATTGTAACCAACACTGACAAAATTAGCTGATCTTTAAGTCATAGGTACTGTAGAACTTCAGCTGTGCCAGTGCTAGTGCCAGTCCCAGTCCAGTATGAATTTCAGATGTGCTGTCTAGTTCTGCCTAAGATCCCATACATGTTCAGCAATGTCATGTTATCTCTACTGAACATAAAAATATTGTCTTCAATATGAATTCAGCTTTGTTCATCTCACAGCTTAATGTCTCGTCTTTGTTAAGAGCAAAACTTGGGGACTTCTGATCTTGAACATGTAAGTAAGAAAGAAGCCATCAGAGATGTCTGTAGAATAGGCTGGGTCTCAGGACTGGAAAGGGAGGATCAGGGATCTTCGTTCAAGGCAGACACAAAGCCTTGAGAAGAAAGTATAGGGGAGAGTGGAAGGTGCAAGACAAGCGGGTGGGGTGGAGGGCATCTGTGAAAGGGGTGATGAAGTCAAACTGGAAAAAGTTGATGGGTGGATCAAAGTCCAAACAAGGATTTATGAAAGGCATAAAACAAATGTGGAGGGTGAATACCATGAGCAGTGATGTGATTCAGCCATATTCTGAAGGTTTTTGGGGTGGAGAAAAAGACAGGTTTCCCAACAGAAGTTTGTCTTCTCTGCTCCTTTACCTCTTCACTTCTTGAGAGCTCTGCATTTGTCCCTCTGCCAGAACCTCTATCTTTACCTTTTTTTGCAGCCTTATGCTTACCTGTGATTCTAGCCTTCTAGCTTCTTATCCGTGCTGCATGCTCTTATCAGTGCCAAGATGGTTTAGCACTGGCTTCTCAGTTCACCCTAGACAGGCTTTCTCCCTATTATTCATTATTCATTTCCTCAGATCCGTCTGGTTGAGGGCCAAATGCCATAAATTCCAAGGGTTCCTTTTTGTCTTTCTTTTCTCTCCTTGTTCTTAGTCCTGAAACATACTGGATATGGAAGCGGAGAGGGATTTCTGCCATGTCTAATTCTCCATCATAGCCTCATGGTTCTTCTGCTACTTAACAGCAACAGGTAGAATGAAAGAGACAAAGAAAACAAATCATTAAAGGTTTAGAAAATCTTGGGTACATTTTAGCCACCTCTGGTAAACAAAAAGTTCCTGTGACATCAAAAAGCAAAGAATTAATTCTGCTAGTGCTTCTGGAATGAGATGTCTCCCCACACCAGCTCTTGTCCTCCGCAGGCTTGGAAGACACAAGCTGGCTAGTTGAATTGAAAGCAATTAATGGAGACATTTTTACTACCCTTATTAAAGGGAGAAGGAGGCTTTGATAATAACACAATAGCCACTAGATGATGCAATTAATTTATTTTGGCTGGCCAGCACTCTTGCCTGGGTCTGTGCATTATTAGAGGGTGGTGCAACGGTTGTTCTTCCCACTGCTTGCAGGCCCTAGGGTCAGGTTCTGCTCCACCAATAACATGACTCATCTCTGCATAAAACAATTCCTCAAGTGATACCAAAGTGACCACAACATGAATCCAGTACTTCCCCAGAATCCTCTGTAGAGAAGCTCACACACTTGTTCCTAACCACAGAACAAAAGTCAGCAGGGAACATGTGGGTTTTCACAAAATATCACGTGAGAAAGGCCCTGGGATGGATATCATTTAAATTTATGCCTTCCTCCTCACTAATGAAGTAAGTTGGATGCCGCTGTAGAAGGACACACTTGTCCTAATGTGGGTGCATGTTGGAGAAAGTAATTGCACCGTGAAGGCAGATAACACACCCAACTTTGGCAACCAAACACAATCAAGTATCTCTGAGTTTAATGAAGATATATGTTCATCTAAGTGACAGCCCTGTTCCTAGTTGCCCTTTGGAGGAGACCAGTTTGGACCTATTGGCTGTAAAAAGAAACAAATTTAGCAACCAGATAGATGCCAAAAATTGATATGAAAACCCTTTTGCTTCGCATGCCTCCATTCTTTCTTTTCTAAGTTCTCTTAAACAAGTGTCTTCTAGGTCAAGTGTATGAGAGAGCTAATTACAGAAGATGGGTAGGTTAAGACAACCCTGGAAAAAATAATCTTAGATCATATTGTCTGACAATTTTCCACAAGATTTTTAAGAAGCAGAGACCTCAGCCAACTCCACCCTATGTAACATGGTGCTGCTGCGGGGACATCCCCACTGTGTTTCGCTTGGCTAATGGATGTTAAGGAGGGAAAAACAATGGGATGGAGAATTTGCATCCTCTGGGTTGACGAAAGCTCTATGGGGCAAGTAATTCAACTGGATTTTTTAATTAAATTCATATGGTCTGCCTAATTAGAACTACAAGTTATGCGGCAGCTCCAGAGTTCATTTAGGGAGGTCAGGTTCTTTATGACATGGCAAATGGACCTAAAAAATAAGTTTTATTGTCAGGGGGTGATAATCTGAATTTAGTTAGAAATCTGACTCCATAAAACAATTCTTTTCAACAGCTCTGTATCAAGGGCTTACTGACTTACTTGTGTCTAAAGAAACAGGGGCATTCATTGTATATTTCCTGTACTCAGGTTATTTTGCTTCTCCATGATGGGGATAATTCATGAGTTTCTATGAACACATCTTAATACTTTGCCTCCAGTTTAAAACTTGTTTTGAACTTTACTTTCTCCTGTGTCAGGACATAACTGTGTCATTTAAGGAGTTAGGAACAACACTTCTCTTCCCTGTTAAGTAAAAGCCTCGACCTGGTTTGCTCATGAAGGTAGATCTTGTCTTTTAGGGAAAGAAACCTCAGCCATGATACTGTGAGAAGAAATCTTGACAGTTGTTAGAAAAGTTTCATCTTTTCTGGAGGTTTGGAAGAGGATACTCTGCTAATCAGAGTAATAGATCAACTTGGAAGAACAACTTTATTATTTCCTTGGATTTGCCATTATTTTATAGTTATGAGTTTGTTTTCTGGTTGTTCTACACAGGAAAAACAGTAAGAGCCAGTTAGGCAGATGAGTATGTTCTGACAATAGCATCTGTAAGACAGGACATATTTGCCAGGAAGCATTCAGTATTTTTACAGATTTGTTATTTTTAGGTGTTTTTTTAATTTTTGAGTATTTGTTTATATTTGGTCCACGTGGGGTACAGATCTGACAAAGCCACAGGTTCAAGAGGATTCATTTACTCCAAATGCTTTGGACATTTTAAGGTCTTGACTGTGCTGCATTCAGGATCAGTCCCACTTTATCATCATCTATTTATTTCACTGGAAACATGTCCAAGGTCCTACCAAAATCATTGCTTATTTGACCAAGAATAATCCAGAATAATTTGACTAAGGGATGTCCAGAGGTGAAAGGTGTCTCCTGCTGCATAGGTGTGCATGAATCCCTTTGCAGTGGCAGGATATGATATTTTGGACTCTGGAAATCAAAACCAAGTTCGCAGTGGACACACTCAATGGTTTGTACTCTTCCTGCCTTGGTTCAGGACCAGTGTCAGAGAAGAAAGGAAAAAAAAGAAGTGATCTGCCTAAATTCTTCCTTGTAATGAATACGTGTGAGACTATGATCTCATGGAAATCTCTGTTTTGTGGTCATTAGACATTACGAACATGTCATCAGTCTGACACTGCTTCCTTGCTACCTGCTATGTAC
>JANHGB010051706.1:0-17402 GCA_026283785.1 Coracopsis vasa | reverse complement strand
ACCCTGCAACTCACCTTCAGCAAAATCATTGCTGCATCAAAGAAGGGATCTGCTTGAAACTACTCATACCACCAGCTGTACCTTAACCTCTTGGTTAATAGTGTCTAACTCATAAAATAAATGGTCAGCAACAAATGAAATCAAAGTATAGACATGCAAACAGCATCTTCTAAACCAGGGCCAGTGTTCACTTCACACAGAAGTATTATACTGCCAGACAAGGGATAGTTAGCTGTCCAACACCCATGGGAACACCAGGTATTGGAAGTATGAGATTATTGCTAGTATTTGTTATTTATACTGTGCTAGTACATAGTGTATGTTAGGTGATCTCCAGATGTATGTAAAGATGTGACCCACTCATCATTTTGCCAAAAGCTCATATTCCATGGCTGGTAATGTACAAAGAGTGGGAAAAGACAACATGGTGCAAACACAGCATTTGCCTGAATAACTACTGTAGATTTTTCCCCAGGTTTTGCATCAGCAGATTATGGTACAGCTGTCAGGAAGTCTGTTTGAAAGCTATAGCATTACAGTTTTGCTTTCCATGGGGGAAAACACAAGTGTACCCTGCTATCAACATACACTGTGGCCATATTTTGACAAATACAATGTGAATGAATTTGATGCAGATTCAGTGCTTAAAGATTCGTGTAATACGGTACTTGCTTTTTACCATGTTTTTTAGGGGATTATTATACTGCTGAGAAAATACACATCAGCTATACTTCGCTACCTCTCAACCAGCTGACACCTGTACATCCAAAGCGAACTCTTGAAGAGGCACATATGCTTCAGTTCCTGCCACCTATGTCCAGGCTCCCTGTTCTTGCCACCTACGTCGAGGCTCCAAACAAAGGTGCGAAATTAGGAAGAGAATCTTTTGAGTCTCTCTCCTTAGTCAGCTAAGGAAGGTTCATCACAGCTAAGATCTGAAGCACTCTCTGAGGGACCTTACCTTTATAGTGTGGCCAACAGGACTAGGGAGGTGATTGCCCCCTTGCACTTCGCACTGGTGGGGCTGCATCTTGAATACTGTGTTCAGTTTTGTGCCCCTCACTAGAAGAAAGACACTGAGGTGCTGGAGTGTGTCCAAAGAACAGCAACAAAACAGGTGAAGTGTCTAGAGGACAAGTCCTACAATGAGCAGCTGAGGGAAGCGGGATTGTTTAGTCTGGAAAAAAACGAGGCTCAGGGGAGACCTTATTGCTCTCTACAACTACCTGAAAGGAGTTGTAGCGAGGTGGGAATTGGTATCTTTTCCTAAGTAACAAGCGATAGGATAAGAACGAACAGCCTCAAGTTGGACCAGGGACAGTTTATATTGAATATTAGAAAAAATTTCTTCACCAAAAGGGTTGTCAAGCATTGGAACAGGCTGTACAGGGAAGTGGTTGAGTTACCATCCCTGGAGGTATTTAAAAGATGTGTAGATGTGGCACTTACCTAGGGACATGTCTTAATGATGGACTTGGCAGTATTATTAACAGTTGAACTTGATCTTAAAGGTGTTTTCCAACCTAAGTTGGATTCTACTCGCAGGCTCAAAAGACTGCACAGAGGCAGTGTTTTGAGTGCTCAAAATTAGATGGGATGAATCTGTGTATTAAAGCAGAAGTTCAAAGCAGAATGGACATATCATGCTCAGCAGCATTACTTGAATTTTAAGATCTGTAACCCAGCAGCAGTCCATTAAGAGCCTTAGCCTGCAGTAAGGGTGTCTTATCCTTGGTGCTTCAACCTTACTAGTTTGAACTGCTCTGCTGGACTCCTTGGAGGGATTATGTCAGTCTACAGGGTGAAAACCTTACAAAGAGTGGGAGATATCATTAGGCAATGGTCAGTGTGAAAGTACTGTGTGTGCTCCAAATCTCAAGGTGGTAATTTATGAAATCTCAGGGAAGAGACTACCAATACTTATTTTGCTTTTGATACTTTCATGTTAGGGTAATTGAGCATTACTTTCTCACTGAAGACCGTGAAAATAATAATCTGAGCAGGAAAAGTGATGAGTGTCTGACTGGTGGTCCAAAGAGAAGGCAAAGTTACACAATCCTGATAAGCCTAGAACTTGCAAGCCCAGATTGGAGCTCTTGGGCTATTACAACCTTCACATGTGATAGTTGGCAGCCTCCTTAGAAATAGGTTCACATATTTTTAGGTTATATTTGCCATCAAGTGGGACTTGTGCCATTCTGGACTCCCCTCAGAAGCAGATAGGTTCAAGTAGATACCAAATGATCTGCCTTAAGTTTCCTATTGGAAATGCCAAAGCCAGGAGTAACCTTAAATCCTGCCTCCTCCTCTGACCACCAAGTAAATATCAGAATTCCAAGCTTTCCCAGCTTTCATGGACATAAGCGGATGTGCCATTTTTAATGCAAAACTCAAAGGGAAACTTGTCTCTGCAGAGATGTTGCTATTTTGTTAAAATGGTAAGTGGAATTGGAAGAAAATCCATATACACTGGAAAAAAAAATAAATCACTGGCTCAAGACAGAATATTTTATTTCTGAACTGGCCCAAAACATTTTTAGTCAGATGAATTCAGTAATGAATTACTTTCCAGTAACAGTGCAGGGTTACAGTTCACGACATTTTCTCAGTAGATGGGACACTCTTTGTTATTTTACAATGCAACGCAGATGTAGGTTTTTTTGCCTTGTGCAAGGATGGTTATCTATATGAGTTTTCAGAGTCTTTAGGCATGAAAAAACTCAGACAATTCAAGCATGAAGACTGAAAAGATTAAACTTCCAAACTACATATCCCAGAAGGCTGTAACACAAGGGGAAAGCACAGTTTGAACATTGAAGTGACTTGAAACAGCATTTTGGGGTCATTTTGATTTCATTTCAGAAATATTTTGATTTCAAAAATGTTGAAATATTTTGTTTGGTTTGAAAATGTCAGGCAAAATGCTTCAACTTTGCCAGAAAAAAAGTTTGTTGGTTGTTTTTTGTTGTTTTTTTTTCCCTAAAATTTCCACCCAGAGAAAAAGTCTTGACATTTCAGTTCTTTGTTCCAATGTAGAATAAAAACAAACACTGCAGGATGAAAATTCTGAATTTTGCCCAATTTTTGGAATAATGCCTTGGCCCCAGCATTTCCATTTTGCTTTGAAGTACAAGTGGATGTTCAGAGGGTGGGAGGGATTTTGTAAAAGGGGATTATATGTTCAAAAGAATCTAGAAATCTATGTGTTTCAGTCGCCATGATGTTTTAAATAACCTCAGATTGAAATAAACAGGTAGTCGATGCAAATAAACTGGAGGAAGTTGATAACATAACATAGGAGCTCTTGCGTCTTACTTAGTTTTCACTCCTTTTATAAGCAGGTAAACTCCCTTTAGTCTGTATCTGATTACAGCTTCATTAATGAAAATCAGGAACAATTGGAAGCTCTTGTCCTGAAGTCATTAGGAGTGTTGCCTGAGTGATGTCTGATGGAGAGAAAAAAAACCTCGCAAATCAACCTTGGACAGCTTGGCCCAGTGCAAGCTTAAGAGACATCTCAACAAGTATGGCAAATGCACTCACATGCTTTATTGACTGTAAGTAATTAAGCAGCATAAATCTGTATTACTGTCACAATTCACTCTGTACAAACATCCTTAGAGGGATTTAGTTCCGAAACACTGAACAACACATTGGTGGCAATAAGCTACAACAGGATTATCTGTGGATATTGCTTTATGGGGATCGGGCACAATGACAATAGGATTTATGGGTTTACAGCCTTTGTGGATTTCTTAAGAAGCCACCTTCCTTTACACAGCCAAACACAGACTGCAAACTAAAAAAATAAAGAAATACAGAAGACTTGGACATTTTTTTTCAGTTAACTCTGGATAATCCAGGCGTTCTAGTGGCAGAACAGCAATACCTGCTTTGGAGCCTTTCTTACACATGAGCACCCAGAGGTGGTAGTATGTCCCAGCTCTGACGACCAGGCTACATTTAGGTGCAGAAAAGCACGGGGTTGATGAACACAAGAGTATCTTTCTTCAGTCAGCCCCGAACCCTACCTACAAGAGGCCTACGGTAGGTATTTAGCTTAGGCCTACAGGAAATGTAGCATAAACAGAGAAAATATTCCCCATTTCCTCTGGGCATTCAGCCGTTAGCAGAGGGAAGCTGTGATCAGGCCATCACACTTGAAAGACACTTGAAAGTGGACCTGTGCCTCATGAATTACCCTCACCTTTTTTGGCCACAGAGGTTATTGACTCTGACCATGGGTGACGTGAGGCATTGGGCTGTTGGATTTTGCATGCTTCCTGATAGCCCTTGGCCATACCACCCTATGCAAAGGTCACTGCATAGAGCCATCATCTAAAACCTGGAACTGGCTAAGAGGCGCCCACTTGAACTTCCCTAAATTAAACAGTCCCTTTCTACCATCACGTAGATAAAGTTGCTTTATCTCTGTATTTAACAAAACTGTGGATCAGCAGGTTCATGGCCCAGGGCCCTGGAGAGGCGTTGACTTTTTGCTGAACAAAAAGCGGTAGCTCTCAACTCCTGTTCTAAATTTATTGTGTTACTGCGTTAACAGATCTGACAAGATCTGAACAGCCTAATCTAGGAATTTCTAATATGTAGTCAAAAACGGTCAGAAGGGTACAGACATTACAAGGCAGACTGAGGTATTTTCAACATCCAGATTGATTTCTTTTATAAACTCTTCGGCAGTGAAGTCCCAGAGGAGATCATTTTGAGTGCACAAAGAACATGCAGTTCTTTGAGTAATTTGTGGAGGGTGTATTCCACAGTGCAATGAACATGATAGACAAGGTATGAGTGCTAAAAATCATGTCAACGCTGCTAGAATTACACCCTTATTATTTATTTCACAATACTTCTGAGCTATGGGATGAACTGTTGTACATTCGCATTAGGAAAAACAATTTTTTTCCCCAAAATGTTTTTGTCTTCCTTTAACACACAAAATTCTTGCAACCAGACCCTGGTTTCCTGAAGGAATAGATGATTGATCTCAGCTGGGCATGGAAAAAGGCCAACATTCCTCCACCTCCACAGTACTGTGCTTTACCCTGAACAGATAGCAGTTGCTTGGATTGATATGTCATTCTGGCTTTAGGTGCTCTTGTAAAGAAAGACATGAGGAGACTTTTCCAGCTAAAAGAGCATGAGCCCACTTGCACTCAAGGAACTAACTGAAAGTGAGTGGGACTTTCAGAAACAGAGGAACCTGTCTTTGCCTTCTCCCCCCGAGTTCATGGGGAAGCTGACATTTCAAGGATGATCCCTTAACTATATGAATCTAACTCTCTGGGGACTGGACCACCATTTCATAAATGCCACTGCATTTCTTAGGAATGACCTAAGAAGCAAACTTCCTGTCAGGAGGCCATCTACAACAGTTCATTACTTTGCATTAATGCCACTGGCACTCTGGGATGAAATCACCACATTCTCAGGCCTCTCAGCCCCTGAGAGAGCTAACACACAGTGCCTATTCTGCTCTGGGTCTCACCCATGCCCTGAATCCTGGGCTGCCTCACAGATATCTGGGACCTGTCTTCAGACCACCTCTGTGGGCATGCTGAGTCCTGCTCTATCCAGCTGGCAGATATGACCATGCAGAGTCCTACCTGCCTGGAAGGGTGCTCTCCAGCTATTCAAGAGGGCATGGTGAAAGGCTTAGCATGTGGGCAGGAGGCAAGCAAGGTCTTGAGACCACCATTAGCAGACAGTAAAGTCATATCCAGAAAAGCAAGTAGAAAACTCGGAGGATGCCAGCTCTGAAAACTGAAGTTAGGATGCAAGCTAGTCGGCCATCTCAGCATGGAAGCCAAAAATAACATGTGCTACAGAGCCCAAACAGGCCCTTCCCACTAGCCTGAGAGAAATTCTCTGTGAAACACAGCTGAACCAGTGCCTTGCATGTGAAGTGAATGCGTCTTTCATCCAAGATGTCAATCCTTTGTCTAACAGCAAATTTTACATCCTCCCTTCCCTTCTGGAACACAAATTACTTCCAAAGATGCAAAATTGTTTTCAAGAATATAGATATCTCATTTGTAAGGCAACAATTAGTAGTCTGGATAAGATGTTAGTCTTCTTTTTTCCTAAGAGGTGATGAATCTAACTCTGAAGGATTTTTCTCTTTGCTCTTCCGGACGTCTTCTAACATGTATGACTTCAGCTTGGCACAACCTTGCTTAACACTGATTATGACACTTTGCACTGCCATAGCTCCAGTGTCAGACAAAACTTCAAGCTGTAGGCATCACCACAACAAACCTGTTGCTGTGAGGACTGAGGATCCATTTCATGGAGAGGGCTGGATTCCAAGCTGATGTTGGAGGCTGGTGAGGATCAACCAACGAATTTTCCATTAAAAAAGTAAACACTGGACAATCTTACGTCAACAGAACTAACAAGCCTGAAGGGAAAGAAAACAACAAATGGAAGAAAAAGAAAAAATCTAAGCAGTTCCCACAGCTTTTTCTTCAACTAGAATGACTGAACGTTCCCAGCTTCCTCACAAGGGAAATGATTTTATGTGTTAATGTTAGAGGAGAGGTTTGGAGACTGCTTTAGTGAACAGAGTCATGCAAGGTAGCATAAAAAAAAAAGGGGGGGAGGGGAAGAGTCATGGAAGAATAGTAATAACAAAACATCTTAAAAATATAAACAGAGAAGTAGTGAAAGGTGTTAGCAGCTGAAATGCAACATGACTCACCAGAAAGGTTTTCAAAGGGAAATTATTGCCCCTTTTTGCCTTGAATGAGCCACAAGCTCTCTTGATGAATCAGGGAAACACTGGACAAAGTACTGTATTTGGACTCAACTGATGGAAGTCCTACTCCTGACTTTAACTGCAACATACTGTTAACTCCAGGCAAGTTCCTTCCCTTTCTTGGGACTCATCTTTCCTCCTACTTTTTGCCTGTCTTCTCTACTGCAACTGTGACCTCTGGGGCAGGGAAGAAGACAATATTCCTTGGTTGAGAACATCCTGGGAGTGGCTTACTTCAACAGAAGTCCTCTGAGCAGCCAGAAGGTTTGCTGGTGAAAACCTTTGAATTTTAAGTTTAAGTCTTGTTTCTTTTTTCTTCAGAGAACAGTCAGACAAAAGCTCTGTCTTCATTTCTCCTGTCCCTCTCCCCTTGAAAAACAAATAATGAAAATCAAACAGTAGCATTTAGTTCATGGGAAATTAGGTCTGCCCTTTTCCTACAAAATTAGAAAAGAAAACCATTTTTCTTCCTAAACGTTCGAATTGCTCAGAAAGTCATTCCTGCTCAGGGCTATGAGATCCTTATGCTCCTCCTTACATTTCCAGATATGAACATAAGAATAGCAATGTTGGGGTCAGATCACAAGTTCAGTTGTGCTGGTATCCATGACCAGCAGATGTCAAGTGACATCAAGGACACTGCAAATATTTTGTGAACCTGCCTTAGATCACCCTTCCTGCCTTCAGCCCTCTGTGGCTCTTGCTGAGTCAGAGGTGGTATTTCAGAAAAAGTATTTTCATCCTAAAATCTCTTCAGTCATGTTTTGAACCCAGGTAAACAACCTGTGGCAGTGATGACGGCTTAGCTATGCCGCTGGTGAAGAAATACCTATTTTCATTAGTACTGAATAACCTGGTTTTGCTGGCATTGACTTTGAAGGCTAAGTTTAGTTATTCTAGACTCTATTTATCTTCTATGCAGATAGATATGCACCCTCAGGGAGCAACTCGTCTCATCTTGGGCTCACATCTCAGACACATGTGAAAGGCGGAAGGCACCCATTTCACTCCCCCACCCTTCACTCCTCCCTCCCCCTGTAAAGGCAGCCTAAGGTGACTAGCTCAGCTTTAGAAAACTAAATTTGAGGAATTCAGGCTGAGGTGATGTCTACGACTTTCCCCTACAAGTATCCAGTTTCTGTGACAATTTTACCAGCCACCACACGATCACAGGTAATGGCACAGACCAAGAATGCACCATATTTTTATGACTGTGCTTTGTTACTCTGCTGGCAGTACAAATATCTGCCTCAGGTCCAGCTGCAAAATGCAGCTCAGGAAATCCCTGAACTACCAACTGTGGCAGCTGGGAGGAGATCCCAAAGGACAGATCACTTAGACAGACTGTTTCTTACTCTCTTTTCCTTCCATACTCTGAGACAAGATGCAGGATCATGGACTGTAGGTCTGTCTCTATGAGAGTTACTTTTTAATTTCTTTCTAACGTCTTATTAGTCCAATCGGATATAAATAAAAGAATGACAAGCACAGAGAAGCAGAAATATTCACCAATGTGGGACATGATACATTCAAGTCTTTACCATTATTTTACTCACATTATATTTTACTCATAGCAGCCTTCCAGTATCTGAAGGGGGCCTATAAGGATGCTAGGGAGGGACTCTTCATTAAGGACTGTAGTGATAGGACAAGGGGTAATGGTTTAAAACTTAAACAGCGGAAGTTTAGATCGGATATAAGGAGGAAGGTCTTTACTGTAACGGTGGTGAGGCACTGGAACAGGTTGCCCAGGGAAGTTGTGAATGCTCCATCCCTGATGGTGTTCAAGGACAGAGCCTTGGTGACATGATTTAGTATGAGGTGTCCCTGCCCATGGCAGGGGGGTTGGACCTTGATGATCTTAAGGTCATTTCCAACCCTAACTATTCTATGATTCTATGATTATCAGACACTTAGGACAGATAATTGCACAGAAGCAAGTGTCTAAACCCCACTTCAATTAAATCACTTCACAGCCAACACAGATCCTACATCTCTTGGGACAATAATGACTGCACTCTGTATTTCACCATGATAGGACTGGGATGCTAGTCAGTACAACACCGAGAAATCTGCGTGAAGACACGTCCAGGAGGAATTGATATGCAGATTTGCCTCTTATGAATAAACAGCTGTTGATTCAAAGAGATTCAGCCATACATGCAACATAATACATTGCTTTGCTCCCTCTTGCCTGTTTTACTCTAGCTGAAGACTATGTTCTCTTAGAAGTCCATTTTTTTTGCAGAGCCAAGCAGTTACTGACACAAGACGAGAGCTCTGAACATTCAATAAATGTAACATAGCTGAACAGTAATACAAAGGTTTAACGAAATAGAAATATTCATGACACAGAGAACCTATTTTCTGCATTAAAATTCTGCTTACTCTGGTAAATTACATTTTTCCAACATTCCTCTCCAGCCAGGGTTTGGAACTGTCACAGCCAGAAACAAGAGGATTGTGAACCAGGGTCCAAAATCAAGTGGAGGGTGTGTCTCAGAATGATCTTTCTTTTCTCCCCAGTAGCTGTTTGAACTACCACTGTACCCGTTTAGAAAGACCCAGTCCTTGAGATAGCCCTAAAAATCTCCCTTTCGGAGCCTCCCCCATCTTCATTGCTAAAAAAGCCTTCACCTCATAAGCATACTGCACTTAATTTGATTTTTGCTCCATGGGATTTACATGTTTGATGTAATTCTGTTAACATGAAAGGCATTATGGCAAGAACTCATCTGGGACCTTGTGTACAGCTGTTGTGTTCCAGGCTGGAGGAATTCACATCCCTCTACCACACCCAAATCTGCCTTGGATTATCAATACTCTGATAAGAAACTCAGTTGCCTTTAGACTGGTTAGGGAATTCCTCCACTCCTTATTTTTCTTCCTCCATTTTCCCTAGGCTACTTTAACTCCACTTTAACTTTTCACTTTTCAGGCCATGACATTCCTGACAATTCCTAGATCTCTGGATCCCTGCCTCCTCCTCCCATTGTTGCTAACACACAATTCTGTCTGGAGCCGGATTTAATTAGACCACAAGAAAAATGAACCGCAATGAAGTTACATCAAGGGTGTGACTTCAAGCCACAAGAGCCAGGAAACACAGAAGACTGGAAAAAAAAAAAAAAGAGAAAAGAAAAAAGAGTAAAAGAGAGAAAAGAAGAAAAATTAAGAACAAACTTTCTCCTAATCCTGTGGAGTCCAACCTCTAGCACAGCTATGATGTTCAAGCACAGTTTACACAACAGGGAGTTGATGAGGAAAAAGCTTGGAAGGGGAAGGAAGGGCCTGGAGAGGACCTGCCGAAATGCTTTGGCCCTGTAGCGTTATTGCACATGGGTTTGATGCTGTGCCAAGCTTTATGACACTTACATTAAGGTTGTTCCCCACAGTGATGCACCATCGAAGCTAAATCACCTACGCATAATGGAATTTGCAATGATTTCACTGTGCTTTGGTTGAGAACATGTTATCATTAACTTCCCTTTTTTATTACCCCAAATGCCTTTCCAGCTCAGAGCATACTGTGCTTCAGGAACTTTTTTGCTGCCACGATTGTACGTCATTGTGTAAATTCAGCAGTGAATACAATAGAGACCTGGTCTATCCCAAGGCCTGCAGGCACTGATGTAATAGAAATAATAAAGCATAGTCAAAAGGAAGAAAATGCCATGAGTTCTGCTGTGTGCAATAGGGAAATGGATATGGGTGACTGACACTGATGCAATTCACTCTTACCGAATGGAGGCAAAGGGCCCAGAAAAACTCCTCCTGCATAGCATCACCAGAGTTATGCCAGATCCAGTATGACCCTTCTCTAGCTGGACGGATCCATCCTAGCTATTTTAACACAATGGGGTTTGAGTCTGTACCTTCTGAGGTTTGAGGTTTGGTTTTTTTCTTTCCACTGATTACTTGCAAAAAAAAAAAAAAAAATTATTTTACCAAAAGAAAAACAAACAGAGAAGACAGCATTGTGTGATAACCTGGATGCTCAGTAACACATTGGCAGGACAGGGATCTGTTCCTAGATCTGTTTCTCACCTCTTTCTTCTTCAGCTTCCCCCTTCATGAATAAAAACTAGGTAGAAAAGCTTACAAGCTCTGCACCTCTTGGGGGAATACTGAGCTTAAAAGGATGTAGCTGGTTTGGAATAGTAAATACTCAAGTGTTCAGTCAGAAATTGTGCTGTGCAAAATGCAGAGGACTAGTTAACTTTCTATTGATTTTTAATGGAGCTTTTTGTTTTGGTTCTCAGACTGAATTGTATCTCTGTGCCAGTAAATTATTCCACTGAGAGTTTAAACATGTAGTCATTGATCATGTCTCATTTCATGTAAGACAGAGTGTTTCTCCCACCTGGGAAACTGCTGTTAACCCAAACCTCAGGCTCATAGTTTTCTGGGACAAGCAGTTCTTTAGCTAGAAGGACATTTTGCTGGGAGGTTCAGGGTTGTGATTGGGTAAGCTCAAAACTGAAGATAGGGAATTTCTCTCTGTAATGAAATCCTTAGTGGAGTTTCCTGGTTAATTGCATCCCAGGCGAGTTAAACGGCAGGCTGATTAAAACCAGAAGGGAACAGGGAGGTGAGGAAGGTAAGACTAGGCAACTGGGGCATCTATAAAAGCAGGCAGAGTTAGACAGCAAACTTTCTTTCCAGTAGGGTTCATTTGGCAGCTGGCTACAGTTAGCAGGAGATGAGAGAGACTTTGTTAGTGGTGTATATCACCTACTTTTAGGTACAGTTCAGTGGTGAGCTTTCTTTGTGGAATATGGGAGGGGTTTGGCTTTTGCTAGTTCTCTTTTCCCAGATGGAGTCAGGCTCTTCAAAGAACAAAGTTAGTCTCCATATTATCTACCCTTCTGCATTTCTGCATGACTCATCAGTGTACTTAGTTGAATAGAGAACAGTTATCAAGTCAACCACAGGATTTTGCAAACCACCTTACCATCATTGTTGGTATCTCAGTCAAACACACCTACTCACCTTCTCTTTCTGCAGGTATAAAGGAAGAAAATGCTAGAAATAGGTATGCAGTCTCCTGGGGCTCTATTTGCTATCCTGTGCAGTGAATAAAGGGAAAGCTATTGAAACTCAGCAATATGCTCCTTTCTTATTTTGAAAGATAGAGACTGGAAAAAGATGGCAATATGATCTGATCTAGAAGATCTGCTTGTAAAGAGAAACTGGATAAAGAAGTGGGAAATTGAATGTGCTGCTTGTTCCTCAAGTCTGTAGACAGATGTACACACAAGCAGCTTTTACAGCAATCAGGAGTAAGTGATGAGTTTTCTGCCATTAGATGTTTTTTTGCCAAGTACAACAAGCTTTTGAGAAAGCATGAATCTTTCGGCAAGTAACAGAAACATTTACAGTTAGGAATATGCATTTGGGAAAAATGAGATATTATGGAAGAGATGACCCTTGAGATAAATCACATTGAGAATCAAGGAAGCTAGTTTCTTTTTCTGTTTCTTCCCCTGTCCTCCTGGAGGACTATGCATAAGACTTTTCCCTTCTGAACTTTTTTCCCATTTGCTTGGAACTCACAGCATAAGGACCTCCTCTGTGTGTACAGCACCCACATCAGCTAGCCTTTTGGTTTTTGCTGTAGTCTCTCAAAAAACCTCAAATAAAAGCCAATCTTCATACTCTCCTTTTTGCTTGGAACTGGAAATCAGTTTCTCTTCTGGACAACCTGCTGGTATTTTCCTTCCTCAGGCATCTATTCTGGCCACTGTCCCTGTTGTCTCCCTTAGTGTAGACAAGACTAAGCTTAGAAAAATGGGCTGGTGGGAACATATGCTCCTTGAGCCTCCTGATGCCACTACCTGTGGACCCACCTCTCACCTCACTTTCTATCTATCAGCAGGGTCAGCTTGTCAGATCCAAGGTTTCATCTGTAAGCCACTAAACCATCCAGGTTTCTGTCGCATCTCTGAGACACCGGATTATTGTATGTTGGTGTAAGTGCTATCTCCTTGTGCTCTGCTAGCCTGAGGAATGAGTGTCTTCATGCAGAGACAATTTGTCTGTGCTGAGGAGAAATTCCAGAAGCAGCAGTTCGCAGAAAAAAACCCAAGAAAGTGTTTCAAGAGTTGTGTTGCCAAATCCTGGGTGCTAAAGCTGTGTCTGCAACAGGAATTAAACGTACGCCTGAGCCTGTGGACTTACTGACCATGCACACTGTTTGCACACAAGAAGACACAACTCAAGATATAAAGTGGCCTTGAGGATAAACTTCAAACTCAGGTTTGCTGTCCTAATGTGGACCCATGTGCTCCCATCATGAGTAGTACAAGTGAAGCTGAGCATGCTACAGCTTTGTGTGGCGGGAACTGGGCAAAGCGTTTGGCACAGCCTGCAAGGTGTGTGAACGAGGTAGGGTCGAGAACCCTGACAATAACCCAGCAATACAGAGAAGGCAAAGCAGACCCAAATCTGCTGCTTCTGGAGACAGTGCCTCAGCGTAAGCAAATGGGAGAGGCTCTGCAAATTAGGGATTGGGCTGCTTTCCCTTCACCATACTACACATTTTTGGTGGCCTTAAAATACCTTTAGAAAGTACAGGATATGGGTATGCAGTCAGAGAATTTTTATGCTGCTGGAAATGTTGTTGTTCCTGCATTGAGCTGCCCTCATTCTCCACTTTCTTCTCCCCTCTGAGATGGAAGTGCACAAGTAAGCATATGTATTATTTGCAGACTTGCATACAGGCCAGATCTTCTCATGGCTGAATTACCAGCCAGCCACTCAGCCTGTCTCAAAGAAATGCTTTCTCTCATGAAACTTTCCAAGCTGGTTTAATCCACCTTGGGTGGCAAACTCCATGTGCTCTTCCCCTACTGGCACACACTTTGCATTCACCAGAGCCTAAATTAGCTCTGGGTAATTCCAGCAATGCCTCGGTCTGTGGAACGGATTCTCCAGCTGAATGTGTTGTGCTGCATGCTCCCTCACTACCTGAGTAGTCTCAGTTCATGGACTGAAGGAGCAAAAGATCAAGAAGGAAAGGGGGAGAGCAAACCAGGTCTTTGGAAATATTAGCATACCCTTTCTTTCCAAGGCAGGAGACTCAGTGGTTTGAATCAGAGATGCCTCAACAGCTGTATCACAGGAGGCCACCACAGCTGGGGATTTCTGTCAGGATCAAACGATTTGTGTTCTTTCCTTCTAGGCAGGGATGTCTCTGCTTTTCTCTGTTGCCCCCATCTCCAAAGTAGTGTCCCACTTATAGACCTCTTCTGGGACAGGTTGTAGCTGTATCCCTCTTTACATCTATGGGGCCAGGGATACTCTTATGACAGGATTCACCAGAGGGTGCTATTACACATAGCCTTTTACATTTGTCCTAGCCTGGAAGGATAATGGAGCCTTTTAAGGGGACACTGAAACGTCATCAATTTTAAGATATCAGCTCCTCTTCTGAGTGGGAAGCTGCAAAAGGTAACAGCTTCCTCTCTAACTGTTCCCTTCTAATTGTTGGGGGGTTAATTTTGGTTCATTTGTTTTGGGTTTTTTTGTTGCTTTGGTTTACTGTAACTGTCCAACAGGCATCAATTCTTGTTCCAGTTTTCCTCCTGACACCCAAATCCTTAATGTTTCAGGAGGAGTTTACTGACTGCTTCTGTTCTGGAACTGCTGCAAACAGCAAAACTAGCTGGTTTTGCACTCCTAACCTGAATGCCATGGCCTGGGGTTTTGGTGGGGTTTGGGGTTTTTTTGTTTGTTTTTTTTTGTGGTAGAAAACATCTGCATTTGCTATGGCTCCATAGAAAGAAGGATGCTATAGTTTATCTTCATCACCACCATGAAGACTTATGCAGTTTTGCTTGAACCCAGAGGACCAGCTTCGTTCCTGGCCAGCTGAGGGAGTTAGGGACTTGGTGCAACTGTCGTTGTTGCAGCATGGGTCCAAGCAGGCTGAAGTAGGACACATTTGTCAGTTCTGCCTTCCCTGAGAAAAGGAAGAAAGTGGCAAGGAGGAGGCTGAGGGTCTGCTGTTCCAGTCAGCCAGGGCAATTTGACAAGCACAGCAAGAAGCATGTTGCAAATGGCTCTCAGGCTTGCAACAGAGACCTGTTTGTTTCCCCTGTTTAATTTGGGAATCATGCATCCAAGCACACTTGGTATGTCTCCATGTGTAAGCCTATACTGCAGCCTATTGATTTCCTTCATCCTTGGCAAGAATATCACAGCAGATTTTGGCTTTGCCTGTAATCTCTTGAGCGGATGAGACTAGAAATTCAAACGAGAGCTTAACTTGCTGACTGTCTGCACTGCCCACATGATGGCTGCTCCTTTGACTCCAGTCTGGAGCAAGTCAGCTGTTTGTTCGGGCAAGAAAACTTAGGTACACGGCAGGAATGGCTTGTTCCCATCTGCGCTGTGCATCTACAGACAGTGTGGATGAAACTGGTTCCAGGGACTTGGCTACGCAAACCAGGTCCAGCATATGAGCACATCTCCCAGAGGCCGCATAGGTACAGGCTCTGTTATTTTTAGTATATATCTGGTTTTAATCTTGAAGCAAGACCCTGGATGCAGCCACCTGGCTCCCCAACAGTACTACATGTTGCCTAGCAATATGAGCAGAAGATACTGGATCCATTTCTTTTCCTTCCTTTGCAAGGACCAACCATAGAAAAGATGAATTTATGGTGAAGAGCTAACACCTTTTTGGGATGGCCTTTTTATCACCATATGGCTTTACTAGGAGCAGTGGCAATCCTTGCAGTAGAAGGTTTAGTGTCTATGGCTTCTGCAGAGGGCTATTTTTTGATTACACAACTTTGTTTGCTATGTGGTTTCCTCTAAGTGTTTCAGTTTGAAAGTGCTGTCAGTCATCACGTATTTTCCTACCCAAACTAAACTAACTGCAACAAATGAAAATATAGGCATGTATACATTTGCATAAAGAAATCTTCTCCAAGTCAGCAGATACGAAGGCACCACTGAATTCAATTCAACTGTTCGTATGCTAACCAAAACAGATCTTTCAAAATTACTTTGTAGCTTGAATGTCCATGGAAAAAAATGCCCTGAGCCATCAGTAACAGAAGGCAAGTAGTAATCCTAACAGTGGTAGGATGTTTATCAGCTTCTAAGTGATTTTATTTATTTCTTAGAAGAATAATGATTAAAATAAAGACAAAACTCACAATAATACTCCCAGCTGACAGATATCTTTCCAACTTATTCTAACCGGAAAGTGACTCTTTGTGAGTATTGCCATATAGTTTCTTCTTTGTTTTGAATTGCCTCCAAAAATAGGCCTGAGTTAACCCTTCCTCTATTGGTGAAATTCAAATATCTTCCTATTTTTTTTCAAGCTCTTACAAGAAATGTAAAGCTTTTCCAGCAATTGCATAGTGCTTGCAGTTACTGAAACAGTTGTCAGGATGATGGTTTGATTTCACTGGACAGAGAACTAAAGCTTCAGCTGTCAGTGCATGGGGGCCCGAATTCATGGTACCAGAGAAGTGGGGAAGGAGGAAGTTTGCCTCTTTTGTATGAGTCACCATATGATGCTGCCAGGCTCTGAAATGAAATCATGACAATCACATGCCTCCAGGAAATGGAATGGAAAAGGTTGTTGTCAGTGAGATTCATTAAATCCCCATTCTCCTACACACAATGACCTTTTAAATGTTTTTAGGAAGTCAGGGAATTATAATCCTAAAGAGGTTACAGTGGCTTATTTTAACAATATTGAAGTAAGCACCTTCATCTATAACCTCTTACGGAGTTTGAAAGGTTTCATTCAGTGGTACTTAATGAGTGCTGCACAGACAACAGAACAAGCCTCCGAAAGGTAAAAAATCTTAATGTGTTCCATTGATAACCACATGGGATGGGGAGAAACACAAGAAAAACCTGGATGCTCCAATTGCTTTTGGTGGTGAGGTTTCCAGAAATTCTCCTTGAGACGTCTCAATGATTAAACTTTCTGCCTCTAAGAACGATGTTAATGGAGAGCCTAAAGCTGGTATAAGGTCCAATAAATTCTGTTTTAAGAACTCAGAACAATCAATATAGATCTACCATGATCAAATCAAGCTCAACCAATCTAATTGGCCTTTGTGATTAAATGACTATGTGTACAAGGGGAGAGCAGTGGATGTAATATACCATGATTTATTTAGGCTTTGGAAACAGTCTGCCACAGCATTCTTGTTGTTAAGCTCAAGAAATATGGGTAAGATGATCAAGCTGTTAGGTAAAATATTGTCTGGAGTACTAAGTTCAAAGAGTAACTTGATGGCTTGGTGCTCATCAGTGGTAGCTTGTAACTAAAGGAACACCCCTGAGATTTGTATGGTGGTCAGTTTTTTCTGCAATGACCTGGATGATGACACAGAATGAATCACCATCATATTTGCAGGTGATACAGAATTAAGGGGCATGGTTGATGTTTGAAATCACAGAACTTTTGAATAAGATGGAGAAATTTGAGGGCTGGACCAAAAGCAGCTTTACAGCACTCAGGAAAGAGAAGCACCCATAAAGCAGAATAACCCCATGCATTGGTCCTATCTGGGAAGCAATTGGCTGAGCAGCAGCCTTTTCCAGAAGGACTTTGGGATTATGATGGATGCCAGGTTGAAGATCTGCCAGTAGTGCA
>JANHGB010051702.1:31858-47501 GCA_026283785.1 Coracopsis vasa | reverse complement strand
GCTCCAGCTTCTTGCCATTACCTTTGTTGCCCTCACAAATGTCTGAAGTGTGTTACAAACCCACTATATTCAGCTGAGCAGGGGGAATGAAACCTCTGGGTCAACTGTGTCCCTGCTGAAAGCATAGAAGCCCCTGAAGCACCACTCAGAGCCATACAACCCTCTGCAGCCACAAGGATGGTGGCTGGGACAGTTGTATGAACTGAAGAGCCTTATTCGAAGTGGCTGGAAAGCAGGAAACAATTCAACTCTCAGGCACATCATCCCATCAGCTAAAAATGATGAGATCTTCTCTCAAAGAGGGACTAAGATCTTCTGGAAGAAGAGCTATTCCTTTGTTAAATAATGATTTGAAGTGACATTGACCTTTGCCATAGCACGCTGTGCACCTTAATGGATCTCATCTCATCTCTGTGTCAGGTTCCTGGATATTGTGGGCTCTGTAGTATTTAATATTCCTCAAAGTGCTCCCGTGCAAGTGCTATTAATGGCTCTTGAATCTAGCACTGAAAAAAGCTGTGCTATTTTTCAGTGTACTTGATATGTATCTGTTCCTCTATCTTCTCTAGTATTACCTAGGAAGATAATCCTTTCCCCAGCAGCACACTGAGGAGCTGTCTGATGCATGCAAAGGGACTTCAGCCCTTTGCTCTTGTCTTTCTGTGGGCTTTGGCTGCCCAGTGCTGTAGTCTCTTCTCCCCTGGGCAGCTCAGGTAGAGCTCCCAACCTTCAAAGCTGGAATAAGCTGTGCTTCTATTTTCACCCAGGAGTCGGGTGAAGCGAATGCTGTTCTGACACAGCACAAATCCAGCTGCCTCACTAGAGGGAGCTGAAGCCCCTTTGCTGGCCACCCTACCCCAAAGCACTGACCCAGCAGGATAAATGAGATGTGCAGACCTGCCGTGCCTGAAGGAAACCTGCCTTTGAGACAGAGCAGAGGGGTGGGATTTCTCTCTGGTGCTGTTCATCCGCTTGTTTAGTTGACCTTCAGTACCGCTGGTACCTAAGAGGACCTTCCCTGTTCTTCTCCCAGCTGCTCCGCACCTTTCACTGCTGTGGAGTTCACATCTCCACTGAGGTGCTGCCCTGTCTGGGCATGGCATTTGTTCCATGGCTTGGGGAGAGGTATCTAGGGCAATTCTACCCTCAGAGAGACTGATGGGGAACATATTCTTTACCTGAGGAGACAATTAGATGTATTTGTCAAGAACAAAACTACTCTGAGGGCAAAAAGGAAAGGAGAGAAGAAACTAGCACAAACGGGAAAGGAAAGCTTAGCTAATTCTCAACATGAGGAGGATGAATATAAACACACTGACTTCTCAATCCTGAAAAACTGAAGAAATGGATCAGATCCATGTCCAAAAGGAAGGCAGAGCTGCAGGTGCCCAGACCTGGTGCCAGGGAGAGAATACCAGGCACTCAGAAAATCACTCCCCTTTCTAACAATACATAGCAAATCCTGCTGATTGAGCAGCCTTTGTTACAAACTCCATTTTACTGCCTGGTATTTTTTAATTATATATGTATATTTGCTATTTTTAGCCTTTATGTATCAGTCTCTGAAATAAAATACATGATATTTATCTTTCTTTGGATGCTGTCTAGAGAACAAATTCATTTTTGCTAATGGCATAGCGTTAGGAGCCTTTTCTCCAGGGTGAAGCTGAAATCAAGCACAGGCTTAAAAAATACATCAGAAGCAGCTGAAATTCCAGCCTGGTTGGGGACCAGATCATGGAGACTGCTAATACCCTGGTTAAACTGGAAAGGATGATGAAGTGAAGTAGAACATCAGCTTCTTCCTATGTGATGATAAAGACAAGCAACAAGGAGTCTGGAGAACAAGAAGTGAGCTCTGGGGAGATTTAAATTAGGTTCATCCATCATGCTTAACATTTCTGCAAAGATTCAACGCTGTTACTGGGCTGCTGTCTTGCAGCATTTCATCAGCTCACAGGGGCAGGCCAAGGCAAGGGACAAACTGCTCCCCTCTCTGTCACCTCTGTCACTGCAGGGATGGGGCATGGCCAATATAACCCTCTCCCACTGGAGGCTGCCAGGAGCCCCTGTGGGCTGCTGCATCCACACAATGTGGCCATCAGCATGTGGTGGTGGAGCCCACAGATATCACACAGCCTTTGGCTAAGTTCACAGGGTCCCTGCAGCAGGATGGCTGGAGCAGGGATGGGCCCCTCTGCAGCTGAGTCTCTCCCCGTGATCCCAGTACACCAGGAACTGGTCCTGCCAGGCCTCCCGTGGGATTGCAAAGGGAGCTGGAAATCTCACAAGAACAGCAGCAAGCTGGCTCTCTTTGCTTCCAATTGCAGAGAAAACTAAACAGTACAGTGGCCCATAGTGCCACCGTGGCAACCCCTGGGACAGGAGCTACACCCAGATCGCAGCAGTGTTGGTGTCTTCCATCAATGAGGTTTGTCTCATTGTGAACATGTTCTCTTTGGTTTGGGGCTCTCTTCACAGCTGACATGGGCAGGTGAACTACAACCGCTTCACAACAGTTTACTTTGGGGGTGAAGCAGCAGCACGGTGTAAACGAACACTGTGTGCAGTTTAACACCAGGCCATGTCTCCATTCATGCGTGGTGGTGCCTGCTCTAACAGGTCTGTACTGGCAGAATGCAAATGAAATAAATAAATACTTCATTTATAAGCATGATTCATCAGAGGTTTCATCTTCTACAGCAAAGAAACAGATGTTCTATTGATGGCACTTCATTAGAGAGATAAATGGGGTCACATACATATCTCCATTCACATCCATCTGCATAATAGACCAAACATTAAGAGCTGAAATTCACATAGTACATGCAGCTTTTGCAGCAGCCTGAAAGAGTCTTAATGCCCAGAGCCAATTAATCCAAGTTAGATTGCCTTAACATTGAAGTAACTTTAATACTGTTCAAGAAAGCAGAAGGTTGGGATTTAACACTGGCTGTTTAGGATTCAGTTTCTTTGGAAATACTTCCAGAAGAGTACTGATTTTAACCAACTGGATAGCAGAAAGTGTTGGTAGCTACTGGACAAAACACAGGATCTCTCCTGATGCAGCAATTCGAAGGCAGTATTAAAAAGCAGCAGTGATAGATAGGGAGAGCACGCACAGGCAGGTATGTGAGGACACAGCACATCTGCAACACATCAGCCATCTCCCTATATGCCTACGTGCCCAGAGTGCTGCTGACATCGCACCCTGTCCTCCTCACTGCTGCTCCTCACACATCTCCCTTCCAGGCAGACTCTCTCAGCAATCGTTTCACATTCCAGTATTTCTAATTGTGAAATAGAAATCCTGATTTATTGTGACTCAGACTTCTCCTTCCTTTGGGGGTGGGTGGGTATTTCTGCTTCTCTTGCACATACACACTCTGAGAATACTTGCAGGTATCAGCTTTTAGTTTTACAGCAAACATCCTCAGTGCCAATGAAAGAGATGGTAGAGAAAACACTAAAAGCAGCCATGGTTTCTCATTTCATAGAAATAACGGTGTGCCACAGATGGACATACAGAAACCACCATTCAAACTGTTACATTGCTTTGTGCAACCAACCCACAGCAATTGTGCTGGTTTGCGATGGTGCTGTCATGCTTTATTCAGTTTACCTACATGTGTAGTAGATCAAGGGATCTACCAGGGCTACATGCATTTGTACATCTTCCACCCTATTTTTGAAGTGGGAGGGAACAAGAGGATGTTCTTACCTATACTAACCCCAACACTTGTGGTTTCCATCCTAAAAAGAGCCAGGGTATGTGTTGGGATTCCTTCCTGCACTACTGAATCAGTCCCTCGAGGAGCTATATGCTCTGTAGTTGCTCAGCAGCACTCTCAATGCTGCAGGACAATTCAATACACATTGTGAACCACACTGGCTCTTCCTGGGGAGATCAGTGCATTGCATCCCTCTCAGAAAGTTGATTTTGGTGTTCACCCCAGATTCAGCTGGTTTTAGAAGTAAAGTTATGTAAATGAACACCAAATGTTCTCACTTTAACTATGGCAGCCAGATCAAAATCGGTTCCCATCTAAAGGTATGAAGGTAATAACTGTTAACCTTTGACGGCTAAAAATGTAAAGGGAAAATATCTTTCATTTAAAACTTGCTCGTTTGGTTACCATGGACACTGCTTAATCATGAAGGATGACTATTACTTGTTACTATGGTAACCAAGAAGCTTAAGAAGCATCCTGTAATTTAACTCCAGATGCCAAATTTTACAGCAGTCCACCTATTACCACATTTGGATACTTCAGAACAAGCCCAGGCTTGATCTCTGACTCCACAAGAAATTCACTGATGCAGAAGTACTGCAAGAAATCAAAAATGTGAGCACATAATGTACAAAGCAAACCTGCACTTCAAATAAATTGGCTGCTTCAAAAAGAAACATCAAGTGCTCAGCATCTGAGGATTCCTCTTTCAGTGTAAATGTTAATGAAGCAAAACTTTGGCTGTCTTTATCTTGTCAATGTTTCTCAAAGTCTATACAATTGCAGGGCATGTTTTTACCCAAAGTGAACGTTTTAATGCTCAACTGAAAGTGAACTTCTGAAGTAATGTGAGCAGCCTCCGAGAGCAGGTCAGGAATCCCAGCCTGGCTCTCAAGAACAACCTACAATAAATCCACGTGTCCCTCATGCAGGCAAGAAGCAACGGTCAGGACACACCTTCTGAATTCAGACAGCCCATGTGCTGCTCCAGACAGCCTTTTGTAGTCTTTCTGCTCATTAAAACCAACCCTAGCACTTGCCAGGAGTTACTCATCACCACAAAGCTTTACCTTCAGCACTGCCAGAGACACTTCGGCGAGGAGCTTTGTCTCCTGCAGGTCTGGGACATGAGGCTCGGGAGAAATCCCCTGTGGCTGATGCTGTTTCTTGACCCTCACCAGCTCCATACGGTTCCTGAATTCTCAGGTTTCAAAAAGCCATCAAGTTTTACGTTTGCTGACTTCCAAAGGGGCCTGGGGAAACCTTGGCAAGCCTGATCCCAAGGCTGCACTGACAGTGAAAGGGGTGAGTGAGTTCTGGGGTTTGTGAACCTTTTTTAAGATGCATATACACAAACACACAAGCAATTTATATCTACATTTAAAATACTCTCTGCAGTGTTTAAATGAAAGCAAACTACCCCCAGCCAGTGCCTGAGCTGAAAAAAGCAAAACTGATAATGCCCAAGTATGGGAAGTGACCCAGCTCATTCCTGACTCCATTGAGAGCAGAGTAAATTAAAGGATTATAGAGCGCCTTCAGTGCAATAACTTAAGGGATTAGTGGCACACTGGAAGACCTTCAAGGGAAATACAGGTTTAAAGGCTTTAAAAGGCAGCTCTGTGTCTAAATTGTTTGGATTGCCATAGCTGTAAGGAGACAAACTTACTCTAATACGTGAGCGATCATGAACAGGCTGCTGGAACCCCTTTAAGCATGTTTTTGGAAGCAATTCCATGTTGGACTCAGACCAGGGTTTTTAACCTCTTTCTCATTTATTACCTATGGCTTTTAGATAAAAACTCACACTGCATTACTTGGGAGCAGCTCTGCTACTTACTTCCTTTCAGAACAATCAGCCCCTCTTAGCAACACCGTTAAGGGAATGTGAGGTTACTACTAGAAGAAAAGGCCTTAAAATAGAGCTAAAATGAAAGGTGAGCAAAGAGAGACACGAGTCAATCTTCAAGTTGCCTGAAAGCTGCTGGTACAATTTCCAAACTTCTGTCACAGCATTAAATAAGCTGTTCCTTAGATAGTGATTTCCCTGAGTTACTCCTAGGCAGCATTGACAAGTCTCACAGTGCCATCAAGACTGCTGCTATATTTAGTTATCTCCAAAAGATGCATCTGCTGGGACCATGGATGTTGAGGTATGGGGTCATGGTCATGATTTCAAAGAACATGGGAGTCAAAACTCCTCCTCTCACCTTGAGGCTAAAGGAAAGCCTTAGGGAAAAACAGAGAGTGAGCTGCTGGAGCTTGTGCCATGACTGTCATTGAGCACCCCAGGACCTCCTGCAGGTTATCCCTGGCCACCACACTAAACAAGAATGGATCTACCTTACAACTTCACCAAGTATTTGCAGCTCTTAGAAACATGCTAAAGAAAATACAAAACAATACAAGAATTGTTGCCACGTCGGGCAGGGCTTGCAGCAACCTGCTCTAGTGGAAGGTGTCCCTGCTCACAGCAGGAGATTGGAACTGGATGAGCTTTAAGGTCCCTTCCAAGCCAAACCATTCCATGATTCTATGATTCTAAGAATTCCTCCATCATGCAAGCTATTAGATTTAGTGGAGATTTTTATTAGACAATTAAGCACTGAACAAATGTGGCACATTCTCAGCTGGAGCACTGGTGCTAAGAATAGCACGGCTGCCACTGAATAGTTCCCACAAAGAGCACAGCTTAAAACATTTTGCATATCTTTTCTATGGGCATCTGTCAGCCACACTGTTAAAATTTCAATGAAAAACTGCAAGAGTTCAAATAGAAATCGAGTGCAAAGAGAAAATGCCACTAAAGAGGCTGGAAAAACAAAGCGATGGTCATTAAACACTGTGAAGCAGGAAGCTCTCCTTTTCCTGGCATTTAAAAGACACCACCCTTGGAAAAAAAACCCTATCACTCACATTTATTATTGGACTCTTCACTTGCTGCTCTCAGCCCTCAAATGAAAAACACTCTTATGCAATATTTTTAATAACTATTATAGGTATTCTAAGGCACAGGATTTGGATTCTTCAAGAAATCTCACATGCAGGTACCCCTTTGGCTATGCAGAACATAAGGCCACATAACATAACACTATATAATTGCACTATTGATTGGCTAGTAAAGTGAGTAACTTAAAACTTGCACCTTAAACCCAACTGAATGATAAATGAAGAATGGGAAGTGTGATTCTCAGTTTGAAATGACCCCGGTGCTGCCTGCTGAGGCTTGTGACCAGAAGATGGCTGAGCAGGGCAGCCCATGGCGGGGCTGTCAGATAGACAAAGGCACTGTAAGCGTGGGGAGGTGCTCTGTTGGGACAGCACACGATAAATTACTTATTTGCTTATCTATTTATTAGTTGATTACGGTTCTGAGACACAGATCTGGTCACTGCTGAGCTAACAGGAACGGTAGGCTTGGGGATGATGCAGGGATTCTAACACCCAGGCCCTACCATGGCTAGAGATATCTAAGCTAAACCTTATCTAGAGTGAGTGCAAACAGAAGACACACATTGAAACATCCATGTTTTCCATGATTTGAAAGGCATGGAGCGATGTGTAATTCAAGGGAAAGTTAATTGTGGGTCATGAAAGGACAAAGTATTGTTTCAACGTTTCATGGGAATGAATGAATTACTTCACCCTGAATCCTACCTAACAATAAAGTGGGAATTTTCAGTAGGGAAAAATTTCTAATCGGAATGAGAGAGATCCTTCCCTCATGACATCCAATTCAGTCGTGCCTACAGGACAAAGCCCTGCACAGGTGGAAAGGGAGAAGTTCCACGTGGCATTCCTTGTTGAACATCACGTTTGTTAACATGCTACAGAAACAGATTTTCAGCTGGGAAAGATTAGAGCAAGACATGTGAAGTTTCAGTTAACTTTAAATCTAATAAAACCTCCTTTGTTGTTATGACATTCTGTTACATGCTGGGACAATTTTCAAGTCTCTGCTTCCTTCATCCCAAGCGAGTGCCTTAACCACTAAGGTATTGGCTATTTGGGTATAAGCTGATCTCTCATTTAGCACTTTAAAGGTTTTGATTTCATCAAATAGAGAGAGAGAAAGACAAAATTCCAGCCGTTTTCAAGAGATGTGTATCTGAATAGCCTGAGCTGAGAGAAAACCAGTCTGACCTTCACCTCCAAGCTCTCAGTGTTTGGCGTGCTAAAATACTGAGCTTTGCTGAAGATCAGTCAGTTTTCTTTTCACAGCAGCCATCAAAGGAAAAGAAAAAAGCTTGTTTAATAAAAATCCTTTTTATAGAACACCTTGAAAAGCATCTGTGATAAACAGAACTTAGAGCAAGACATTTCTGTCCGAGGAGCTGACGGAGCCAAAAGTATCAGGAACACTAAGCCTTCAAGATCAGGAACTCCAAATGTTCTCCCATTCTCAGAGCTTTGATGACAACCGATTACCTGCAGAGTTTCACAGAAGAAAGACCTGAAGCCAAAGCTGCATCTGCTCAGATACGAACCTGTGAATGGAGCATCCGTGAGTAGTTTCTATGAGCAAACTGAACACGTGCTGCTGATCCCCATTCCTTCATTAAGCCCATAATTAAGTAGCAGCAGAGATACCACGAAGAAAGCCACAGAGTACTGCAGGCAGGAGCAGGTGTTGCTTTTACTGACAATTCTCCTTCTACCCTCTCTGCCTCCCAAGTACCTTCCAGTACATTAGATGGATTACCTGGTAGTAATCACAATTACTGCCATGATTCCTCATATCGTTACACACGTCTCTGAGCTGAACAGATGGTCCATGGAGGAGATGCGGCTTCTGCAGTTAGTGTTTTTAACTAACTAGTGTATACCTGCAGCGTGTCCTGAATCCCTGCGGAGAGCAGAGCCAGGACATTTCAGACATTATCATCACTCTAACAAAGATGAACTGTGGGGTTAAACGTCTCTTGCTTATCCACTGTCAAACAGCACACTGGAGGCAGGACCTCATGAGGCTCCTGACAGCATGCTGTCCTCTTCTGGTCCAATTCACCCTCCCCATCACTTCCACTGGTCTTCCACTATTCTACCCCTGGTCCTCCCACAGGGGCAGACTGGCAAACATACTGAAACATGTAATGCATGTTAAAAGCACCAGGGCTAACCAGAGAGCTCTGGGATAGAGAGTAACACCACGTGAACCATCACATAAGCTGGATGTCATTGTGAAGAGCTCAGTCCTACCCATTTTTCTGCATGCCACAGCAGACTGTCTGCATCTGGAGTCCCAGCAGAAAGCAATCCCCACTCACCTTGGATACTTGCATAGAAAATGCACATTCTGTTCACGTTGCCTATCTGATGTGCTCAGCAGAGCTCTCCTGAGGGCGCAGCTATTCCTACAGCCTTCCTACCTCAGGAAGCAAGCCCTATTTCTCAAAGTCAGTCTCAGCTGCAGCAGCCTGTGACCGTGCTGTGGCTGTGCGAGCTGTAACCCAGCCTGAGGTGGGATGTTGGTTCTGAGCAGGCTGCACTCCACAAAGGGCCCTCAGGGAGTCAGCTGGTCAGTAGGGTGAGTGTGATCGGTGGCATTGCCCCCTCAGGGAGAGATAGGGGGAAATATCAATGTATAAATGTAGGCTTTTAAACCCAACCTCTTCTGTAAGCAAAGAGACTGACACAAACCAGAGAGGGCTGAAAGCGGCTCTCTGACCCAGAGCAAACCGGAGCCTGCTGGCAGCAGATGGCAGCACCTGCAGCTCCTGGGTGCTCCACTGTCAGTGCCGGCATCAGGGATTTATCATCCAGGACTGATGCAGAGCAGTGAATGACTCCAGATGGGAAGAGGGGGTTTCGTGCCAGCAGAGACCTCCTCCAGCCTGGTAAATGGATAACACCTCCATGTCCAAAAGCATGCTGATAACCTGCTGAAGTGACACACCATGGAAAAGCTCAACTTCCAGGTACTACCACTCCTCCAGCGAGGGTCATGGGCTACCTGGGCTGTCTGGGGATCCTGGCAAAGGGTCTGCAGTCTGTAAAGAGCAAAAAAGCTGCCAAGAGAATGTTTGGGAAACACACATGTGGCAACCAGACCATTGCCAGTTCCTGTGAAATAACTCCAATGAGTTTATGGTGACCTCCTGCTGAGGATCTCTGATGTCTGAGTACTGCGGATCACGCTGCACATCAGCATTTGTGGGACCCTCAGCTCCTTCCTTCACGCAGATTTGTAGGTTTTGGAAATTAACATTACATCAAAACCCCCTCAAACCTCATTCTGACTCCTGCATTCTCCATAGCTCCCACACCCCTACAGCCTCCTGCTTACTAACCTTCAGTGGGACCAGAACTGCCAAGGAAGCGTTTCCTTTGACGTACCCTGGCGCTCCCTTCCCACTGTCCAGACTGGCAGCCAAGCACAGGAGCCAAGGAATGATTCCAGGTTCTGAACTGAGCCCCACCACAGCCCCAGTGCATGGCCTTGCTGCGTGACACCACTGCATCTCTTACCAAAACATGTCAAAAATAAAGAGAAAACTCTTATCCAGATTTACAAATCCCTGTAAGATCTACAGACAAGAAGAGCTCAACTAGTGCTGGGTATTCCAGCAGGCAGGAATCTGAGGGACAACGTATGACAAACACCAAATACCAAGGGAGAGATCAACAGCAAGAAGATTTCTGTTGGTTCAAATCCAATTCCTTACAGACATTAGGGCTGAATTCCATTTCCATCAAACCGCCTGTATATTCCTTGTGTTCATAACATATCACGCCATGAAGTTCATAACGGGTTACCTAAATGAAACTCACACATTTAGTTTGTCACAGTAACTGAAATGACAACAAAATATTTGGGTTTGAGCAGCATCGAGGAGGAAGAGGAACTGTTACATGCTCTGCAGTTTACAAACACTCCTCCCTGACAGGCAAAACAAAACCAAACCATGGAAAGAAAACCACTGTGTGCTCAAAGGAAAAGCCGGAGCTCAGGGACTGATTCAGCTTCTATTGTTTTCTCAGTGATGATTCAAAATCCTTTAAAAAGACCTGAATGTCAGGAAAAGC
This sequence comes from Coracopsis vasa, assembly GCA_026283785.1. Lineage (NCBI taxonomy): Eukaryota > Metazoa > Chordata > Aves > Psittaciformes > Psittacidae > Coracopsis > Coracopsis vasa. The sequence goes on along the minus strand of JANHGB010051702.1, from coordinate 36,744 downwards.
AGAAAGAGGACATTGCGCTGAGTTGAATCTTGTAGTGCTAGAGTCTGCTTCAGAACCTGCTTCATAAATCAGGATTAACTCCAGTGATTAACTGCATCTGAACAAACACCTGATGCAGTGCTGCTTTTTATTATGGCTTTTTACTCACACACTAACAGCAAAAGGTCCTTTTCAGTTAATGGCTCTGATTAAGCTCCAGACATTCCAAATGTGACCGGATTGTCCCACTAGAGGCCAAACACAAACCTCTCCCGTCCTTTCTGAAAGACAGCTCAGCAGCAAAGTGACCCGCAGCCTCCCGCCTCTTTGCCTGCTCTGAGGACAGGCATAAGCATCAGTAAACATTTCTTTCACACTAGAAGAGAAAGGCAGAAAAGCTGATTTTTAAAATGCAACTGGGTCAGTAGCTGCCTCAAGTAGAATAAATGGGCTGCATGAGTGAGTACGCCCTAAAGAAACATTACTCCCTGGACCTCACTCCTGCTGATGAGGACAAATAGGCCCTTTTAGAGCAGGGGTTTTAAAAGCGCAAAGTGATTTGGGAATACAAGTCCCACAGGTTTCTGCAGTGCCTCTGGAGCACAATCTTCAGGCTCTTTTGAAAATCCAACCCCTAAACTGCACTCAGCTTTGTAATTTCAAAACCCCTGGTGATGCTCAGCCCAGGAGGAACAAGAAGTTCCAGCAAAACGTCTTTGCATTAACAGATACCATCTCTTAATGAAGGATTTTCACACCTCTATCACCATCAGTTAGGCCTCCAAACAGCCCAGAAAAGCAGTTACCTTAATTATACACATGGAGAAACAAGAAGAACCATGAATAAATGAAAGGACCGGGTTAGTTACAGCTACACAAGGTGTTAGAGCCACCCTAAGGAACAGCCCAAGCCTGACTCCCCCAGCTAAGCCCTTTAAATCAAACAGTTCTCCCTCCCCTGCAGCAGACATGAGCACTGTCCTGTGAAGCTGAACACAGCACACAGGTACACTTACACATCCTCACACCGGTCATTCTTATCTACAATAACGAAGCAACAGCACCTATGTCTTTGCAGTGGCAATGGAAGAGAACGGGTGTTGCAATTACCCCTACTAAGCGGCCTGTTCCGGCTCCGGGATCTGCTTCGCTGTCTCTGCAGTCGTGACCTCCGGAGCAGTCGATAGTAGTAAGATGGTCTCCCAGAACTTTTCCTGCTGTTCATTGACATTTTGGTATCTATTTTACACATAAACACATGCAGGCACAGGTTCACTCTCCCCTCTGGCACAGCAGCAACAGCTCCAGCGGTTAATTCACTGGAGGTTGGTTCTTTGGAGTGGAAAGGGAGAGGGGGGAAGAGGAACTCTTCACTTTACACATTTAAAAAGAAAAACAACAAGAAGAAAACATAAAAAAGAGAGATAGGGGGGGAAAAAAAAAGATCCCGGCACCAGAGAACATGTCTCAGCTGAGGGAGGACTTGCAGCAAGCAAGATAAACTGTACTAACAATTCCTGCCCCAAAAAAGATAAGCCTGCTGGAGTTGGAATAGGAAGCCAGAGTTAGCCTGGGCTCTTGAAATGTGAAGAATAGGCTGGAAGAAATCCTGGACTGGATCCTCTCTGCCAGACAGCAACATCTGATCAAACTGCACTGGAAAAGCTCAAGAGCTTGCTGCAGGAAAGCGCTGGGGAGCCTCAGGGTGCAGCTAGTTTCTACCTGCCCCGGCCATCAGATCATTTCGGAGATGAAGTTTCAGGCGACTTGGTCTGCAGCAGGAGGGATCTCCAAAAGACTGGCTTGGGGAAGGGTATAATGATTTCCTGGCCATGGGACACATGTTAATAATCATCATGGAGCAAAAGCCCCGGAAAATAAAGTGAAACTTGAGAGGGGAAAACTTTAATTAGAAGTTGAATGAACAGAGCTCCAGACTCCCCTGGAGGCCCATTTCCTTTCAACATTCAAACTGAGTTATAGCACATCCCACAAATTAGAGAAAGAGCCTATTTACCATTTGGGTTCTGGTGGCAGCGAAGATTCCGCCTCCGGCTCATATTGCTCAATAAAATCACATTTCAGTGGGCAGAATTAACACTGTAAGCCATGGAGGAAAAGAAAAGAAAGATAAAATAAAAGAGACTAACCAGATAAAAAATATCACTCCATATTCAGGGTTTAAAAAGGTCAGAAGTGAATTATCCAGAATCCTTCAGAGAAAGCACTCTGAAGGAAGAGCCACAGACATTTCTGAAGGCCAAGAGCTTCATGTGCTGCCACTTCTTCACACGAGTGGGCAGGCAACAGAAACACCTCATCAGAGTGGGACGAAGCACAGAAGGACACTTGCACAATCCCTCTCTGCTCTCTGTCCTAGTTCTGGTGGCAGTTTCTCTTTGGGGTGTCTTGTGAAGCTGCAGCATGAGGCAGGTTTGGCTGAGGACAGGCTGCATTCCCCGGTTATAAGGAGCATCTTCAGAAGCTTGAAGGCTTCCCTAGATTATACTGTGTGGTACCTCCAGTAACAAGAGGCAGAAATGATCAGACTTCAGCCCCCTCAGCATAACAAATCCCTTCCCTACCACCAACCATTCGCCTTAATTTCAGCATTTCATAACCTTGTGCTGTCATGGAAAACATCAGAATTCCACAAACCCTGGATTTCCTTATTCTCATACTGAGTAGTAAACCCATGAAGTGAATCAATCTTCAGGGAAGTCCATGCCTGGTTTTGAGGCCACACATCAGGAATTCAGCGCCAGCTTTTAGGCAGAGCAGGAACAGCCAATCAAGAGGGCAACGCCAAGTTCAGGTCAAGGAGGCAGATCCCAGCTGGACAGCAGAGGCTCCCTCTGCCCCTGGGAGGGGGATGCTGCACAGGGACATTCCTCTGTGCTTCCACCTCATGCACCATCACTTCCCACAGTCCACATCAGATTCCAGCATAAAGGGAAAGGCTTCTGTTACTGCACATCTGCCCTCTTCTTGTTATCCAGGGTCATTGTATTTTTTCCATATTTAGATTAAAAAAAGAAACTAAAAAGCACAGGAACAACTATAACCACTTTCCAGATGAGCAGAGACTCATCTTGTGCAGGGGATTCAGCTCACAAACAGAGCTGAGGACATCTGGAAGACAGTGATGGGGAAGTCTGAAAACACTGGAGTTCAGTTAGAGATTTACTGTAGACAAGAAGCCAAGAATTCAGGTTTGTCTCTGCATTTTTGTGTCTTAATAACTGAGCTGGTAGCTCTTAAAAGAATCTTTTACAATTACGCTTTTATCACAGGGAATGAATTTAAAGCAGCCGATCCAATTTAATTTTCCTTTTGTCATTCCCACCAGTACAAAAGGCACTGATGGAAATGAAAGTTTAAACAAAACTATTCTAAAAGCTCCCCCGAGCTCAGACAAGCTGAAAGGGAAGGTTCATGTGTGTTGGTAGGTGACTTATCCTCGCACTGCCTGGGATGTGGCAGACCAGGCGCATCCTCTACAAGCAGGTAGAAGCACAGAGGATGTGCCTGCAGCCATGTGCCTTCACCCGCTTCTGCTTCAGCTGCTGGACCGTGTTGAGGGATTTTCATTTTAATCAAGCTGGCACCTTCAGAAACGCTCACACAGGTGACAGTGACCCAGGAGAAGTTAATGAGGGGCTATAAACTCTCCTGACAGGAGAAAGCAGCTTTGCTATAAGAGCAGAAATGGAGTTTTGTTCGTTTTTACCAGCTTGCCTCTGTCTTTCTCACCTCAACGATGTTTTTGAAGACTTGAAGTTCAGCTGCTACATAGCAGCAGGCAACAAAATGAATGACCCATCTGGGAGGGAATGTGACTGGTCTGGACCTTTCCAATTAATCCAGCTCTTGATTTTCTTTCTTTTCTTTTTAGTTTTTCACTTTTTGCTTTTTGCAAGCCCCATCCTGACAAAAGAGCCCTTTTGTACAGCGGAACCTATAACTTGCGAACGTCAGATACATTAACTGCTCTGGAGGAAAGCTGACAACATTAAAACTTCTATCGCTAAAATAACACATCACAGTCAGGCTGTTCCCTCCCCAAGCAGGAGGATGAGCTCTGTCACAGGGCTCTGCTGAAGCTCTCAGTGAGGGCAGCAAATTGAGCCAAACCTCAGTGATTCTGGGGGTGTTAACTCCTCCTCCCCAACATCAAACACAAACCTAACCCACTAAATTAAGCATCTACCAAACGCCTCAGTAAAACACCCATTTTCATGCACTGTTGGGCTTCAGAGGGAAATCAGAGCACCCACCACTGACCTGGCGTTCCCATCCTCTACTGCTGTTACCTGGCCACTGAGGCTCTGCAAACTGGATTTATTTCACTCCTTTACCAAAACTAACAGCATGTGAATAAATTCTGCATCAGCACCAGACTAAGTTCTGGGCTGCAGAGTTACACAAACATGGGCTTGTTTGCTTTGACAGCAAAAAGAGCAGGCTGCTCAGCTGCAGCGGGGCTGCGGGGCCTGGGGGATGGCTGATAGAAGCCATGTATTGTGACAGGAGCCACATGTCGCGACAGGAGCCATGGCCATGACAGGAGCCTCCCTAGTGGCTGACACTCGCCTGTTTTAGCACTTGTTTATTGCTTTGTGCCTGGAAAATAATGACTGCACTTCAGACCGCACGTTCCCGAGGCAGCCCCTAAGACCTCTCGCTTTCCCGCTTTCCCGAAGGGCTTTAAAGGGAAACAATCATTCCTCTTAACTCCCTCGGATTTTATGGGGAATTCCTTATTCCGAAAGTGAAAGTTCCCGTGTTCTGTCTGTGGGGCCCAGCGTGGCCCCAAAAGCTCTGTGTTTACAGATATGAGGTACAGCGATGTGTCCACACACGTATTAATGGCCTCTGAGTTCAGCCCTCCGCCTGGAAACAACAGC
>JANHGB010051702.1:4038-17343 GCA_026283785.1 Coracopsis vasa | reverse complement strand
AGCCAAACAGCTGCATGCTGAGAGCAGGACTCTCACAGCACAATTCACTTCCAGTCAGACCATTGGCACTGCACAGCCCTGGACCTCAGACAGGCCCGAGCATCACACAGAGAGCCTTGAAACCTCGCTGTGCCTTTGACAGATAATCTGTGTGGCCATGGGCAACCCCATTAATCTCACTGACCTTTAGTTACCACTTTGTCTGCTATGAGAGTAGCTCTTTATCACTTCTGGAGTGCTTTGCCAGCTGTGGATGAAAACAATTATGCAAAGAGGAGGGTTTGGATGGCTTTTCTAATTGTCAGAGACAGTCTGAAAGGTGCTTCATCTCCCTACCACTGTGTAAGAACATATTTGGTCTGCAGTGCTACTGCAAAGTCAGTTTCCCAGTTCTCTGAGGCAGAGTATGACAGGTAATGAAGGCAGGATTCAGAGCGTGGGATGAACAGTCTCATGTGAGAAGGATCTAACTGCAGAGGTGAAGCATTGCCTAATTTTTATCCTCATGGAGTTAATTTTAGAATCCCATTGCAGAGGTAAAGCATTGGCTATATCTTATCATCCTGGAGTTAAGTTTTTAGCTAAGAAAAGCCAAGCTGAGGATTGGCTCCAAGGATCACACAGTGTGTGGTCTCCCCATGTGAAGAGCTCGGCACGGCTCTCACTCATGTTACATGAATTACTTTAACAAAATTAGATTCAGAATAATATTTATAAAGCCAAGATCTGCAGAAGGTTTTGCCATCACCTGGGTACAATCCCCTCATTCACAAGAACGAGCTCTCAATTCTGCTGCTCAGTGACACATTCAGAGGATGAAGAGGGGTTTATTGTGGAATTTGAAATGGATTCCCCACAAAGAAAAAAACTGGGGAGATAGAAAATGACAGAGTTTCAGTGAACATTCCTTTTAAATCTTACTTCTCTGTTCTTGCCTGTCAGGGATACAAAGGTTAAAGCGCTGTGATCAGGACATTTAAACCATGTCAGTTTTATTGTGGGACCCCTTTCACCTCGCCACAGTGACTGAATGTAATGCTGAAAGGCTTTGCTGAACACAAATGTCATCCTCAGCACTCACATGAAGCCTAAACACAGGGGCTAGAATTTTGCTCTCGAGATGACAGCTCTATCTCTGAACCATTCCCTCTGCCTACTACCTTACCACTGCTCTGTCTTCAAAATAAACCTTCTATTGTTGTGTGGTTTTAATGAAATATGAAGTTAATCAACACAAGGAGATACAGGATTTGGTTTCTATCCTTTGGGGGTTATTTAAACAAATATTTAGCTTTAGCCTACTTCTAAGGTATATTTCAATCAGTGGCAAACTCCTGTGTGTTATTCATGTAAAACAGTACCTGCTGAGCACTTGGTACTCCTAGCAAGCATGAGGTAGTAGATAGAGCAGTGATAAAATACCATTATTTGTTAAGTTTGTGGTTTTCCTTCAACACCTGCTATGTAAGAGCAGAACATCTGACTAACCCTCACGAATGAAGATCTTGCACCTCAGGTATGTTACCTGTCTTTACAGGCAGCTGACACATTTAACTTCAGAAGCTCTTTTTTCACATACCTAATATGGGACCTTCTCTGAACACTGCTCCCACTAGCCCAAGGAGCCAAAAGAAGTTAGGAGAGCAGAGTAGGGGAGGAATATTTCCCATGTTTCAACTCAGGTTCTGTACTGAAGTACAAAGGCAGCACAGGAAGGCAATATCCCATGTGGTTTTAAACAAATCACAGGATCTGAAGTGCAGGAAATCCCATATTAGGTGTGACATCTGGCAACTTTTATTTAGGATGGATGACGAGAAGTGAAGAGGAGTAAATACCTTCTCTAAAGGCACAGAACAAAGCACTGTACAGACAGGGTGAGGCTGTAGGATACAGACCACCCTGTTATCCATGTGATTGTGTTTTCCATCTGTCCTTGCATAGTCCTGTCTTTTCTAGAATCAAAGCACAGTATCACAAGCTTGCATAAACACTGACTGACCTTTCTTGCCCAGGTTTCTCTTTAATCAGATCAGATTTTGTCACTCCTGCAGTTCAGAGCATACACTGCACTCTGCTGTTGACAGCACTTGACCAGGTGTGCAATGAGAACTACCTGGAGGCTCTTCACTCGACCTCTTTGTTTAGGCGATGACAAGTTCAGACTCCATGAAATGAAAATCTGCTAACCAGAGGCTCTAACACTGAATGTCCAGACTTTTGTACGATTCAAACATTTACAGCCCACCCCTTCTACCCATAATATAGTCCTAAGGGCTCTAAACCATTAGGAATCTACTGGTGTGTCGATTCTCTCTCGTTTCCATGAGATTATTTGCACAGACATCGCATAGTGATGATTCTTGGGACACAAAACTCCATTAGCAGGAGTGATGGGATGTCTAAATTTAACTCTCTATTTGTTTTCTCTTCAGTTTCTATAGAACAGGAGGAATGATGCAGATGGCTGACAGCAGCAAGATTATAGCGATAGCTGTAAAATTTGATGACTGTTATCAAAAGCATCGTGTGGCTCATGGGAGCAAGTGGCAATTAAAAGAAAGGAAAAGGAAAAAGCATTTCCAAGCTTATCCTAGGCAGGAGAGTTTGCAAAAGCATTTTGACACCACAATTCACAGATTACCATTACCAAAAGTAAGTTTCAAGCCAAACATGAAGCACTGATGCCCACTTCATGTAAGAAATAAACACCTCAAAGGAATGTATCTCAGGGCACTCCCTGTGTACTAAGCAATAGCAATAGCAAAGGGGGGTTTAAAGCCAGTTTCATACTAAAGGATTTATTAAAATAAGAAGATCAGTACTTCAAACCTTAACTGATACTGGTTATGTGAAGCAATACCAAGAATAAATCTGTGAATGGAATCAATGTGCTGTGCAGTAGGCTGAATCAATGACTAAAGCTGCTAACCCCTTCTCCTTGAATCTTCTCATTCCACTCATTAAGAAGTCTTATTCACTGTCCTGAAAATCTGGCTGGTGGAACATCCTCTTTTTCCACATTTTCCACAGCTACAGTGTTACTCAGCACTCTCAGGAGAAAGTTGGTGTCATCCTCCGATAGTGGCAGCTCTTCATCTGAGCAGGGCAGGGGCTGAGGGGGGACTTTGCTTTTAGAGATAAAGCCATATTGATAAAATGATAAGAAATTTGAGGAAACCACATGCACTAAGATAGGAATCTTTTTAAAGGAATTTCTTTTTTTAATAATAGACTTGTTCTCTCTTACTCCCCCCCTCAATTCACCCACACAGACTGTATGAAAAGCACAAGCTTGCATATATTATGAGTAGTCTCCATTTCTTTGTCATCCTATTAATAATTATCACCATTTCCCCAATTAATACTAGGAGGACATTCTTCTCTATAAACTACAGACATCCCCAGCAGCCATTTCATACACTGAAATTGGGAAAACACAGTCTTCATCTAAACCACATCCTCTTTTTTCAGTGAGAGGTATTATGCACATTAAAATATTAATCTCCTCAAGCACTTCTCTGCTCAAGACACCTATTTTTAAACCTTGACTTCACAGATTCACTGTCCATAAACCATTTAATCTCGGTTCTCATGCAGCTGCAGACCGAAGTTATGCACAAGCCACATCCAACTGACAATATTCTTTGCCTTCATTTCTGGGTTGCTTAAAAACTACAATCTCAAAACAAAAGGAGGTTCTTGTCCTGCTGCGGTCAGGATCAGAAGTGAAGGACGCTCCATGGAACTGCAGCAAGACTGGAAATGTACAGTTTGGAATATTATGGTTGGCCGCCCCTATTAGATTTCCTTTGGTATATAGGGATAATATAATCTAATATAGTGTATATTACACACAGTAGCTACAAATATTTATTGCTTTAAATGTTAAGGAATCTTATCCTTAAACAAGACCTTTAAAAAGTAACAGCTTTATATTCCACATTGCACTTTGGGTTTAGTCTATAGCCTTTACTTGAAGTCATGGAGTTCTGTGGTTATTCTCTAGTTACTCTTGGAGGAAAACACCCACACACGTTCCAGTTTAGACAGCAGCCTTCTGCTTCACCATGCCAACCACAGCCAGGCAAGTGCAGGAGGCCAGCAGGTAGCATGGGGCATGTTTTGGAGCTGATTTGCAGCCCACAGTTCAATGCAATGATACTTCTGCAAGTTACCAAGAAAACCATGCAAATCCCCACAAGTTTTGACCAAGTTTCATTTCTATGGAGCAGTTAACCATGCTAAAGCATTCACTCTAAGGAATTAAATGCTGAACTCGTAAATTCAAAGGAACATCACCACTGTCTGATACTCTTTTAGCAGTAGAAAATACTGGTTTATTTTTATTCCACATAGCAGGAATTGCTTTAGAAACTATGAAAGTCAGAGTAAGACATTGTAACTTTGTAAAGAAATACTGTCTAAAAAGACAAATTTGGAAGATGAAGACATGGAAAGATGAAATTAGCTGCATTTTCTTTGGGAAATCATCTATTCTGTAGAAAATCTGATTTTGATCATTCTAAAGCATTCCATGTAACAGCCATACAGCTCTGGCTACAGCTTTCCAAGACTAAATTCCCAGGACTGAAGAAACAGAATCTGTTCATTTTCAGTCCCTGTGCCAGTCATTAGCCATAAGATGTTTGGGATCCTACGTCAGGGGAACTAAAGAGAATCCACTCCAGAGCAAGGTACTTAGCACAGTCTCCGGTGAGAAAAGGGCAGATGTGGGCTGAAATACCTGGAAGGAAAGAAGGACTTTCAAAATTTCCATGAGGAAATGAAAAGTCAAACCTACTTTTGCCGATTTCCACTTCCAGAGCTGCTCTGTAAAACGGTCTCACAGTGTCTGAAACAGAAACCAGGAATTCTCTGGTCTACTGTGCTTGCCACTAGACTGTCCTGGTTTCTCTGAAGTTCTTCTCTCCCCATTAATGCTTCTCTTTTGTTTAAAGCACTGGCTTCAACCCTTCATCTGACCAAAACAGAGGCAAGAAAGCCATTTCCCATCTTGATTTTGTTGTCTTATCTTGATTTTCTCTTGATGGTTTAGTCTACTGGCAAGCACCAGGAGCGATGAGATCATTGCAGGAGGCGGCATCTATTCAGAGGAGCTCAGAGCTCCCAAGAACACAAAAATAGTTCCTATTACATTTTACTCCTTGGCAAAGCATTATTAGATTATATAAAAGGCAACAGAAATAGCTGGCACAGATGCATGTAAAGTACTTTAATGTTAATGGCAGTGCTGCATCACTCTGGTTCTTGTCTGGAAACCTGTATTCTAGGTAGGTCACAATTGTCTTAAGCTGAAGCTCACTACAGATGTACTGATGTAGGCTCCAGGCAGCAAGTGTGGCAGAGGGAGCCACATTCTTTGTGAGTTAAGTGAGATAGAACTGCCAGAAGAAGTCTGGCAACTAAGTCAGGCAAGAGGAGAAGAAAAATCCATGTGGATTCCTGAAATTCAGCTGTAAATGCACAACAGTGCTGTTGCATGGTCAGAGCTGCCACCGTACCAAGAGAGTTCTCTTTCCTATAGTGAAAATGACACTAATTCATCTTCAAGGAAACAAATACTCTGGTCTGCTGAAAGAATCCCAGCACTGAGATTTTCCAAATGCCTACGGACATGGCAGGTGGATAATGGGATAATGCTCTCCACAGCAAAGTGACAACTGTCCTCCAGCTCTTCAGTCTTTTATTTTTTTGGGGGGGAGGGGGCACGGAGGGAAGAAGAAAAGAGGAAGAAAGGGAAATGGGTAAGGAAGAAGACTGGAGCAAGCAGAATGGCTGAGGAGCTATCTGGGAACATGCAAGATCCAATGTAATTACAATACAATGATAAATCCTTCCTGTGCATGACCCTGGACAAGTGACTTTCAAGTCGGCTCCCCTTTCTAAGAGCACAGCAATAGCAACACATGTCCAGCTGGCATGAAGATACCTGGATTAGAGAGTTAAAAACACTTCAGCATTGCAGTATTGATGGTCATACTGGCATATTAGTCACAGACAGGCAAATGAGAAGTGCTTTGCAGACACACAGATCACATTAAAAGGAAATATTAATCAGCTGTAGTTGTGGAGAACTTTCTGGAGGGATCTAGCAGTAAACCCCTACAGAAAGGTTCCATGTTAAGTTCCTAAACAAGAAACTCTATCCATGCAAAATCAGCTACCACAGTTAGACCATGAGCCAAGTGACTACTTTTGATGAAGAGGAGGTGTAAAAAGCTTGTCCACTCCGAGCGAAAAATAAACTCACTTTTACAGGCAGCTGGTGTTTGATTTGAATGTGCACGTGTACATACCACTGGATTAAGAAGCTCTGATCCCACTGCAGCAACACTACTGCCAATGGCTAAAACCCCTTCTGCTATGTCTGGAATGGAAGTGATCCTCACCTCTGGAGTTCAAAGGTCAGAAGTTTACTCCTCATGATGTCTGGTCCAATGACAGATCAAAAAAGGCACCTGGGAAATCCACCGCTGACAATATAATTCCACCAGAAAACACCCAAGTGACCATTTACTGTTATTATCAGTAGCAATGAATAAGAAATACTTTTTCTATCCCCAGAAATGATGATGATGACTGGAAAACCCATTTGTACTGGAAGATGCATGACCCTTCAATGTTTTTTAACATACATAAAGTGACAGACATACACTTGGTTTGGACCAGGCACAGTAAGAGTTCAATCCCTGTACCCTACATTCTAAGCAAGTATAGTGACCACCAGCCAGTGGACTGGGCTGCACTGGTGTTGCACCTCTGGGCCATTAAGACATTCCTGCTCTCCTCATTCAGGCGTCAGCAAAATAAGTTTTGTTCTCATTAAGAGGCACTTCTGGTGTCCTGGCATTTTGCCGTGGAAGTGACTAAGAGAAAAGATGCCCAACTGTTAACCTGCTTCTTTTAAAAGTGAAGCTGCAGACAGCAAGAGCTCTTTTCTGTGTCACCAGAGCATCAGCTCCAGAGGCCTGAGTGTAAGCAGCATGCTAGAGGTCACATCTTCCCTTATTTAAAATGGATTCAATATGAAAAGCTGAGGTGAGATCAAGTATCAGTTACATAAATCTACCATTCTCTAACTTACAGCTACTGTACGTTTCTCTTAGCATACATATAAGTACACAAAACTTACACACTTACTATATAGTTACAGTTAACACACCAACATACAAGAGAAAGCTAAAAACCAGGTATTTGTCAAATTACAGTGAAGCCTTCAGCAAAGTCCAAGGATTCTGCTTTGCCGATTTCTCCTTGGAACAGACAACAGCAATTTGAATAATGTGACTCACTGGAAAGAAGGCTGAGATTTTGCAAACCATCAGTATTCCATGTCCTCCCTCAGCTAACTTTGCCTTGTGCACATAAAGTGCCTGACTGAACTGAAATATAACTATGTTTTAAAACAGGAACATCAGAAAGTTAAGTATGTGCTAACAGTAATGGGGGAGAGTAGTAGCCATCAATCCTGTTGCTGTCAGGCCTGTTTTGAGGAATGGCTCCAGTTTTCTCTCTAGTGACTGAGTCTGCACCAGCAGGTCATTAGTGAGCAGGAATTAAGGGGCTCACAAACTACATCTTCTCTTCCTGAAGTGGAATGCACCATTTGACTGCAAATCCAGCCTGCTGAAAAATAGCTGTGTTTCGTCTGAGATAACAGGCTGGAAAAGGGATTCCATAATCAGGGAAACCAGAGTTGAAAGAGTTCTCTTCCTAAAGATGCAAACTGAAAAATACATGCTGTCTTGAATTACAGTTACACTTCCACTGCAGAAAGTTTGTATTAAGACCCATTACAAAACAATTTCCATACAAAAGAGCAAGAGAAAAATCATTGTTCCAACTGTGCTCACTTCTTCAGGCTCATTAAAGAAATTCTGAGACAAAACAGTCTTTGATCTCAGGGATTGTTACAAAGCAATTGCACGTTTCAAATGAGACATAACCATTCCTAAGGAAACAAAACCTCTGTGCAAGGAGAAAGTCAGTCCCTGAAATGGAGAAGCCCCAGTGCTTACCTCTTTCCGAGCAGGTCAAATTTTGGGAAGTAGTTTCTCAGAGCACCTCAGACCTTCCATGTGAACTGTTGTGCTGCAGTAAACTGCTGCAAAACTTGCTGATTTATTCCCCCAGTTGGTGTGCATGCTGAACCCCAGCAGAAATCCCATGCAGGCACAAAAAGAATAATAAAGGACAAACAAGCCCCAAAGCCACAGGAGAAGCACCTCAGCCCTTGAGCAAAGCACAAAAAAGTTCAACGGGGAAATACAAAGGAAATCCAGCGACAACTAAAAGTTTGGATAAGAAACAGGAAAAGCAAGCTTGCTCCCTGCCTGTAGTCCTGCTAAAGGTGCCTCTCCAAGCAAAATTCACGGCGAGTCCCAGCTCCTCGGAGCAGATGGTATTCACACATTATTCCCGAGCAGCAGCATTCCCCAGTCCAATCAGGAGGCAGCACTCAAAAGCCAAGCGCTTCCCAGACTCGGTTACAGTTTTCAATAGCTATAGCACAAGATGAATGACTCAGAAAATGAATAAGCAGGGAAAATAAAACATGCCTCTCTCCTAGGCAGAGGCGCAGGCAGCTCAGCAGCCCCGAGTGTGTTGAGCACTGGCTTCATGCTGAAGGCACCTGCTTTTTATCCCTAAATCCTAAATGCTGATTGCATTTTCCGTATCTTTAATTTGTGGGATCTAGTTCATCTTGCGTTTGAAGGCACAATAAGAATTAAATCTTTGCTTTTCTTTTATTCAGTCTTAAAACCAACAAGCATTTGTAAGAGCCATAAAGAGGATGAACTGCACGTGTGCTCTTCCAGACAAAAAAATTCCTGATAACTCAGTGACACTTCTCATGCCATCTCTTACTGGATACATACGCTTACATCTAAGATGAAGGCCTAACTTTACAGATCCTGTTGCAAATTATGTGAAAAAAGAAAGGTTGATTTTAAACCTGTGTCTCCTGAACAGATTAATGCATCCGCTGGTTGTGCCTAAAGTTTACCAGGAAACTTTAAATTACAATAAACAAATACAACTAAGAAGCAAATGAATGAACATCTACCAACTTTAAGGTAAAGTACAACCATTACCTAAAAACTGGCTAAACAGAACCAGTAAACTACTCCCAAGTGCTTTGCTTGGCTTATAGACCATTGTGAGCAGTTCACCCAGAGAGCACTGCTAAATACAACCCCTCTGCTCACTGCCTGGCTCCTTCTGACAGCTGCAGCCCAGGTTAAAGGATGATCTGCGAAACAAAGCAAGTTCCTCCTGGACATGGAGCTGCACAGCACCAGCAGATTTCCCCCTGGAAGTGCACTCAGGAGCTTTCCAAAACATCCTGAAATTCCCTTTAGTTTTCTAACAGAAGAGGCTGCAAGGAGGTGACGCGATGTTTAACGTTCCTATACCAGCTCTTGCTGCTGTCTACATGCAATGCTTTTACTGCTGCCACTCAGAAATTAACTCTGGGTTGGTGGAAAACACGCTGCAGTCAGACAAGTGGAAGCAGTTAGATCAGCAAAGCTATTTGGGGTGAGCAGCATTCTCCCAGGTCCCCCCGGACATTTTCAGATCTTTGTCTGTGGCTGTAAATTGATCCTTTGCATTCCTGTCTGACACATGAACTGTGAAAAACTCTTCAGGGATATTCCCTCTGCCATGAGTAATGCTCTGACACCGTTCCTGCAGAACAGACAAGCAGTTGTAGACACAATAAAATATCATGAACTCGGGTCTAACTTTTAAAAAGTAATTTTTTTTTCTTCATTCTACAACACAGAAGAGAACTCTATTAGCATCTTACTCTCCCATTTTCAAAGCACGAAGGATCAGGTTTAATGGCAGGACCTACACTCAGAGCCATGCCATGCCCACCCAGTGGTTAAGCAAACAAACCCACACACACAGCTATAGCACAGAGAACACTGCCTTGTGTTACTACATCTGCCACAGCTGCCCACCAACTTCCCAGCTACAGCTAGAGAAGTATTTAGAGGTGTCAAACCAAACTAGAAGCGTATCTAGATCTGGGAAGAAAACAAACATTTCTTGAAACTTCACTTTGGCAGACATTTTCTGATCACTGCATTAAGCTCAGCAGCCAAAATCATTGACTACTGACTCACTTAGCAAGGCATATGGTTGGCCCCTGAGCCTGCATCAGCAGGAGCAACGCTTTGCAATTACATCTTTCCATGTGCTAGTTCCTTGGAGATGCTCAGAGGAGCAGCACATCTAAATGTACACATGGTTACTGTCATGCTCTAAATGACATGATAACCACATGTAAGCACTGAGAAACCTCCTGGGCAAACATCCTGATCAGGCATAAGAAAACATTACAGTGAAGTGGCTGGAGATAAGCAGCTATTTATTCTTTCTCTCCCCGGTGTGCAGTGCGTTTGTGAGACACGGATGTGAAGCGGCTCTGTCGGTCTTCCCGGGCATCACCAGAAGAGGAGGCTGCTGCGCAACATCTTCCTTGTTACATGTATGTGACCACAGGAGCCCTTGATTAAAGCTCTGACAAAAACCACTTGACCGACTCCTTGTCATGATGTGGGGCCTCAGCTCTCAGTAAGGACTGACAATTCCTTCTGTGGCTTCTCCAGTTTCTGTTACTTACTCCCAGAATCTTATGAATTTAAAGGCTTCTGATGCATTAGATGTACTCTTTTAATTCCTCCCCATCTCTACTCCAATGAAATCCCTTGTCCCCTATTTTCCAAATCAGCCACATGAACAAAACGTTAAAAACGTTTGGGTTGGATCTTTCCATTGTTTTCTGTAAATTCTACTGAAGTCACCAGATAGAGCTTGTGGGTTGGTTCTGGTTGTGCCAAAAAGTTTTGGTGACAATATAGAAGCTCACTGAAATTTAGAAACTCTTTCCCCATAAAAACTTATTAGCCGGCTCAGACTTGCCTTTCAGTACAACACATCTTTCCTATGAATTACAGTTAGTACCTCAATACCGTGTAGGTAAAATGGAGAAAATATAGAGCAAAACATAAAGAAAAGGGTTGCCAGCAAGAACATGCCTACCACTGTTACTCACAAACCACCAGGAATCCAGTATTTGTCTTCTCTAGGTAATATATTGCCTTTTTGTTTTCAATTTTTCCTATCATCAAGCACATCTTTCTTTACCTCTCTTTAGTCAGAAGCCACAAAATAGATATGGGGTAAGAAGTATAACGAAGAAAAGAATGAAGCATCATTGTCCCAACACTCTACGGCATCTTCAGTACATAAACTACAGTACATGCTTCAACTTACAAGGCAGGGCCTCAGAGCACTCCACTGAAATTAGTGTTGTCATCCTATCTTCCTTCTTTTTCTCATTACTAGATGCCTAAAATGCACTTCTGAAGCAGCAGTGCCACAGAATTTCCTCTTGCATGGGGAATTCCTGGATCACAGCCTTCTCTGGGCAGATTTCAGAAAGACACTACAAAATATTTTACTATTTTTCACCTTATTTTTAGTCTCATCTTCATTCTCTCAGAGATCATCATCTTATCTTTAAAAGAATATGAGGTTAAGAATACACATCTATTGCCCACTGCATGAGGTGTCCCAAATTACATCACCTGCCAAACTCAGCTCAGTAGCAATGTTTGTGGCATTTCCCATTCTACAGCTGATCTACCCTATCTCTTTGAATAAAAGATCAGACATCAGTCTAAAACATCAAGTGAAGACATCAGTCCTCACCTGCAGCAGCATCTTGTTGGTCTCATGCTCCTGCACAACTCTGCTAACAAACTATGTCTAATCTACAACAAATTCTGTTTCTTGCTTCTCTTCTCTCTACCAAGGGTGATTTTTAATGCACAAGTCATAGATAGTTTGTACTCAAAAGCGTGTACACAAATACAACATCTTCTACACCTTCACTGGCTTGCAGAAAGCTGCTGAGCTGTCTTTTATTCTTGTAGCTGCAAGTGGCTATAGCACAGAAGTCTGTAGCTCTGATATGTCATCCCTCTGCAATGGGTAATTTAGGGTTATGGTTTCAGAATCAGCACATTCTTCAGCACTTTTCTTCCAAGAAAAAATTTTTGTGAAAAGAGTCAAGTAAAACCACGCGAGTACATTCAAAAGAACACATCAACACTCCGAACTGGGAGCCACGGTGAACTGCCTTTATATTCAAGTCAGCTTATATGCCTTTATATATGTCAGCTGCCTTTATATTCCTGCATTTCAGGAGAGAAAATAGCAGGGGGTGAGGGAAGAAAGAGAGTGGTTTAAGGATTTTTAAACTTCTTACAAGAACCTCCACCTTTATGTGAGCCTTTCTCCTAAGCACAGATGGAGAAAAGTTACAGAACTTGTATCTCCTTTCCCAGGTATCAACAGCATCCTAGCAAGCTGGTGTCCAGATTGGTGCCAGCACTACAGCTCAGGGAAGAATAGACAGAAAACCCCCAATAACCCTTTCACCCACAGGTTATGATTTCATTCCAGGCTCTACTAGTCAAGGCAACGGCTTAAATGTCACTTCAAGCCCCCAAATAAATGAGTGGTCCTTCTCTGCTGCAGTCACAAGCAGCAATAAATGTATGAGGTATCTCCATAAAAAGTTGGCAATTTGATTTGATGAGAAAAAAAATCTGGGCTGAGAAATGAGACACCTTCTCAGCCTTGAATATTCCCCTGCCATCCTTCCAGCTGATTTCATACGTCTTTGTAAGCAAATGAAAGGGCTGCAGGAGGCAAAACAGCAACTCTGCAACTCTAAAGTATATTATTGGCACAAACCCTTCAGAACAGCTTTTACCATCATTAAGGATCTATTGATTAGGCTGCCAATAAGCAACTGAGAATGAAGTGACACTGAATTTTAAGGGAGATGGTTACCCAATGCAGACCATCAGGTACAGCAAAAATTAAATAACAGTTCCCATTCTGCTGGCAGAAAAATGGAATTTGATTTGGCATTCTTGAAGGTAAAAGGGACTTTCACAGTCAGCACAGATGTTTCAAGTTCTGGTCACTTCCCCAGGCATTAATATTTGTCACATGAGCAATACAGTAAGATAAACACAACAGTTACCAGTGTGTTCACAGCAGTTCATGAGCTGTCTGATAACCAAAGGGGCTGCTTTAAGAAAGACAGCTACAAGACTGGGATTTACAGAGTTAGAAAGGAGAACTACGGAAGGTTCTAAAATACCTGGTACCACGAGTGCTCACTTATCTCTCATTTCCCAGTTTACGACAGTTTCCAGAGTCTGCCTACTTATTAAAATATTTTGTAGGAAAACA
>JANHGB010051700.1:24852-42664 GCA_026283785.1 Coracopsis vasa | reverse complement strand
AGCTCCCTTCGTGGCAGACCCAATCTCCTGAAAATCAGCCCCAGCTCCGAGAGCAGGATCTGGCTTCAAGCTTCATATCAAAAGATACAGCAAAATCCACTCGAGCCAGACTGTCCCCCCTCCGGAGAACAGGAATAGATCACAGCCCCACAGCCCTGCTATAACCAGTTATACCATATCCCCCAGGGCTGCTCCCTTCCACTGTGCTCTAGTTAACTCTTATGGGTGACAGCAGCAAGGCTCAGAGGCAGGAAGAGGGGAACACAGAGGAGTATCTATTTCAGTCCCCCTGGTTGCTTTAGCTCCTCACGCACGGTATGGTGAGGGAGGGAGCTCTCCACATTAGCTGAGTGCAGACAGCTCCTCTACGGCCTGATTACTGCTCAGCTTAAAACCTGCATCAGTAAGGTTAAATTAAGGTAATTATTTCTAAATGAACACACCTCAGGACTACAGATGCAGAGCACTGCCCAATGTGACTGTGCACTGGGGTGGGATTTCTGCAATGCCCATGTAATGCAGGGACAAAGGTCCCAAAGGGAAGCAATTAAGATTCCAGTCCTAAATCTACAGGCTACTGGCAAAACTTCACCTTGTGCAGTCAAAAAGAGGCAGAGATGGCTTTGTGCCCAGGGACCTCACGTTCAAAGACATGGCAGCGGTATCTGAAGGGAACACAGCATTAAGTGAGCACTACAACGTTCATCAATTCCTCTACTTATACTGCACCATCTTCTAGAAAGAACCATCAAGTGCCATATCCACAACACACCCAGAAAATCTGTGTCCTCCAATCGTGCAAGAACACGTTTACAAGGGCATGCTCAAGGTCAATGTGGAGTAAGGCTCCAAAGACAGCTGATTACAAAGGCCCACACTTGAAAAGCTGTGGTGCCACTCGCCAGCCTCAAGCCCTTCCCAATGCTGAGCACCAAATGGCCCATGGAAGCTCAGACAAAGCCATGCTCAACCACAGGCTGCTGTTCACCAACCAGGTGGGCTTCCCAACCCACGAATGCACACTGCCACGCCACGGAGAAAGCAGTTACACCATCCCACCAGCCATTCCTTGAGCATGCAAGCAGCTTGCTCTGTCAGTCTGCCCGAACACATGTGGTCCTACAGCTACAATGGCCTTGCTGGTGGTGGCAATGACCCTGTCTTTAAGCATGCACTCACAAAAAGGAGAAGGAAGAAATGCATTTGGAGGTTTAACGCAGCACTGAACAAAATCCAACAGCGCAGCCCAAATCAGAGGCTGAGAAGACGCTTTCTGTGGGAGTTTATAAATCCTCCCAGCTCCAAGCACTGAGGTCACTCCAAAGAGAAGTTTATTGCCTCTACAGTGCAGAAAGCAGAACATAATTTAAATACTTCTAAGTTAGTATCAACTAATTTCTCATGATAACCCTGTCAAATCAGGGATGAGAGCTCTCTGTTAAGATTCTAGATAATGCTCTGCTCGAGCAAGGAGAATTCACAGGAAGGGAAGAGAAACGCGTGAAGCAATTTACCTCCCTCCCAACGTACTCCAGATGATTTCTCTGAAAAGAACAAATGGAAAACTTTAACCCTTAGCCTTGATTAATTTCATCTACATAATATAGATGCACATGGCAATCAGTTACTGATGAGCAAGTTTTACTTCATCTGCTGAGTCAAGCTAATGTCTATGCAACATGCTGCTTGGCTTCTTCACAAGGGTGATCTCCTCTGATGCGAGACCACTGAAATCTTGCAAAATGTCCAGATTTGCCTATTACTGCTGCTGAAACACTTCCCCAGTTCTCTGAAATGCTGCATTTCCCTCTCTCCTCTTCCCCCCACACAAATGGGTTGGTGAACTGCAGGAACTACAGTACTCCTACCTTCACAAAGAGAGATGTTTCCCTTGCCAGGGAGGGAACCCACCAGCCATTATGAAAGCAACATAGTTGTCGCTCTAAAGCACATCAAATAACCCTTGACAAGGAATAAAAGGGCCCCTGAGGAGCAGCATCACGAATGAAGAGTGGAAGCAAGACAAGAGAAAACATTCCTACTTTTTTCCAAGGGAAGGCAGCACCGTGCAGCTACAAGAGCTTCCTTCCCTTGTGCGATGTTTACTCACTTCTTGACCACGGGGCAAGTCACTTCAGTCTCCATAGGGCTGATGTATCAAAAAGTCTGGGGAGAAGCTCAGCTGGAGTCCGCAGGGCTCAGCATTTAGGCACACATTTTAACCCGCAGCACTTGTGGAAGCCTCATTAGGTTGAGTACGTTGCACAACCGAGTGTGATGCGCCTTATTTCCACAAAAAGAACAAAAATATACCCCCACAGCTCAATGGAGCCCGTGAGGCTTCACTCATTACACATCTAACCCGCTGAAAGGCTGATTTGAAGATGCTGGAATAGCGCAAGACATTGTTAGTGACATTACTGTTATTAAAGGAAGAATAAAAAGATATTGTTCCTAGCTAGGAAGGTCACACCAAACTACCAAGCAAGAGATAAATCAGCCACAGGCTCCACAAAGACATTATTTCTCCTTTACTTCTAATGTCTTAATGTGCAGGATTTTTTTTTGTGCTGGGAATATATTTCTATAAATCCTCCTCTACAGAAAGCTTTGCTTTCAGAAGGGGGAAAGTAGCAGATAAAATATTACCCATCAAAATGAACTCAAGTCTCTAGTAACATAACTAAATGTGTAATGTTACAGATGTTTTATAGCCAGGATGTCGGATCCATTTACATCATTTTTACAAACCCGGCAAGAAATCTCTCCCAGCGCTGGGAACCGCACTAACAGGTCCTGGACCACTGTTTAGCCAAACAAGGATGCTGTCAGGGAACAACAACAACTACCACCAAAACTTGGAGGGCTCATTTCTTAGCCATGTGCCATCAAGACCGAGAGTCAGAAGAGGATGCCAGGCGGAAAGGGGAGCTGGCATTGAGACACAGGGGCAGAAAAGGGGTAAGTGTGAGAAATGTGGCCAAGGAGTAGGGGAGGATCAATACAAACAACATGGAAGTAAGGAAGGACCGAGGGCAACTGGTAAACCCCTGAGCAGAGGAGAAAGAGCAGATATCTGCAGAGTTATTCCCTGCATCCACTCCCTGTGCAGAGCAGTTTCCTTTTCCAGGCTCTGGATCCCCCAGGAGCACCAGCAAAGGAATCAACCTGCCTCATTTACCCACAGCACGTTGAGCCCCGGAGCTCACACACTTGTGTTCATTAGAGAAAGGGAACCAGGGACCTGCTGCCCTTCGGCAGCAGTACCCCCACTGAAGCAAGATCACTGGTTTCTACACCTACAAGTCCTGCCGAGACACAGCGTGCGACCAACCCAACCCAACCCCAGCAGCAGAGCAAGGATGGACCCTGGCACGCTGCAAGGAGCTGCACCCACTGCAGAGCTGCCTCTTGCTGATCACAAACCCATCACCCCCCCAATGCACCCCTGGGTGCACAACCAGCAATCACCACTGCAGCACATGGACAGCTACTGCACCCCACGCACACGCTGCCCAGGCTGAAGGCACGCTCTGACTGACATACAGTTATACTTCCAAAGCCCATTAGCAAGTGGTACCCAACACTGAGAGATTTATTACCCAGAATGATAACTGCCTCACGCTGCTTTGTTTGTTAATTGTGACTAGCTCTGCCTTCAGAAGGGTAGGAGCCTAATAAATCAGTTATCTCCAGGAAGAATTTATTTAAAGCTGTTAACATTGTAAACCCAAGTACTTGGCAAGAGATTCTGTGCAAACGGATGTGTTTATACATTAGCATTTGGATGGCAGAACACACCGAGTGACTCAGCACCCGGGCTTTAATGAGACCATCTCCAAGCAAGACCTTGATGGGTTCAGGCAGAGTCTATCCACCAGATCAAGCCAACTCTTGCGCTGCAGCCATGGTCTGACTGATCCTCGGGATGGACTCATCACAGCTTCCTCTGCAAAGCGAGGATGTGGGGGAACGAAATACACGATGTGAAGTGGAAGCTCCAGGACAGGAGGCAGGGAGCCAGCAAACCACACCAGAGCTCACAGACTCTGCTCCCTGTCAGCCAAGCATGCAAATGATCTGAACATCTGGGCAACACCTCCACTCTGAGCCTGGCCCTCCACTGAGATCAGCAAAACCAACTCCCTGCAAATCAGGACATCAAAACCGCAGGTATTTTTGCCCCGTGCCTCCCTCTCTGTTCTCAAACTCGAGGCTCCCCGCGTTCCAGCGCTCACAAAACTTGGCACCGGGAGTGGATTAAAAGAAACTGTTGTCATTTTGACAGTCCTGTCATCTCCTTTTCCCCCTGGGGCTGCAAGAGCTGCAGAGCTCAAAGAAATCACTGAATTGTGGCATTTCGGTCACCAGCTTAAGCCTCCTACCTCCTGAAGGATCACAAGAGGGGCTGCTGGTTCCCTCCTTCCCCCCAAGGCTCTGTCCTGTGTAGGTGCCTTGCTGGCTCCCAGAGCAATGCCTGCTATGATGAAGGGATCATTCTTATCTGATCTGTAATACCAAAAGGTCTCCAATAATAATTCTGTTACTGAAAATAAGCATTTGGCCGCAATCACACTCCCTCCCCAGTACGAGAACTCTGCCAGTATCAAAGACTATCACAGCTCAATACACTTACAGACTTGAAAGTACCTACATCATTATAACACTGCCAAAAAGCTCACATTAAAAGGCCAAGTCACTGGGATGAGTGGATTTCCAGGTCGGCAGGACATGAAAAGCTGGGACAACTTCCCATGAACAGCCACTTGTCTAGTTTGACTCAAGCCAAATCTGAAGGCCATTAACATGTGCCTCCTGCCTGGTATATGGGTACTGAGCTGAAGACCTCTGGAGCTATCTCCTGTAATGTGAGCTTAAACTCTATCGCAGGAGAAGAGGGATGCAGAGGATATAGTGCCAGGAGGCAAGCAGCAACCCCCTCCCCAGCAGGTCACCCCTCAAGAGGCAGATGTGCTGCTGGCACTGGAGAAACCTCCCTCAGCTTGAAGCTCCAAAGTGCACACAGACAGAATGCTACTCCACAGCATGGTGGGAGAATTCATTCCTCCCAAGGAACCACAAGGTCTGTGACTACACTGGGAATTTCAATGTAAGATAGAAGCCCTGTGCCTGGACTCCCATAGCCAGACACAGGGCTGCAGACCACGCCAGCACTTGTCAGAAATAACCTATGAACCATGAGAGCATCTATAAGCTAAGTGCGTGGTGCTGTACATCCAAATAGTTCATGCAGGTTAACAACAAAACCTTTCACAGAGGTTTACATCCCACCTCTCCAGCCTCGCATCTTTAAAATGATGTGAAGTATGTAAATGAGCTGTCCAGACTGAATTAATGCATGGGAAACGTCTTCCTTTTACACAAAGCCTTACAGCATCAAAATAAGGAGGTCATCACGAGCTGCACCCACAGCTGCACGCAGACAGCAGCACCAATTCCCTCCTGCCTTCCAGGAGAACTTACAGCCCTAATGTGATACCCAAGAACTGCACAGACACCTTCCTTGCCTCTGCTTGATAGTGGTTTCCCATCCATTTTCATGAACCGTGGTCTGCCAGTCTTCCCAGCTCCAAAGTTCTGCCCTGCAGGCAAATACGCTGCCAGCTGCGGCGAGGGTTTGATGGATCTTCTCCAGGAAGAAGGGGAGAGGAGAAAGCAAAGGGGCTGCGGGTTTGGAAATGTCAGGTTATACATTCAGCTCGAGTTCAGCAATCCTTCATCCATTGTTAAATCACAGACCACATGCTGAGAGTTAAAGACTTAGATAGGACTCCAGGGACTAATCGAGGAATGATTTCGGCTTCTAACTGTGCTCTAACCAGGCACTTAGGATGCAAAGCACAAGTTTGTGATGCTATTGTACGCTGCATCAAAATGACTTTTTGAGACATTTTTGCAAATAACTAATAAGGAAAAAGCCCCCATCACCCTGAGTTAACATAAATTCTTCCCCTCTGTCCCCCACCCTTGTATTCGCATTCATGCCAAACAGCCTCTGTCTTCAATTAGGTCTACTTTATGCATGCACAAAGCCCCCAAAATATGAAAGAGCTTTTATGCAACACCAGATTATCTAATGTGCACATATTTTGCAAAAGACCACTTTTAAAACACCTAGCCATAGAGAAGGGGGGGAAAAAGGGCACTGCATTCAGTGAGAGAGAAAGGGGAAAAAATCCCACATAAAAGCTGCAAAAGAGACACTGAATGCATTTTGATATTAAGCAATCAAGTGCTGTCACACATTGAGAACACAAAGCTGGGGAAGTTGAAGTGGGCACGCACTAAGGGCCTTGCCATGGGACACACTTTTCAGCAGTACAGAAAGCGCTCCCTTATCAACGGGGCGCAGCAAGAAGCAGGATCTCTGCCTATTTAAAACAAACCCGGAGAAATAACTTCTCCTGACAGGCTGACAGCTGACATTCTTAACTGAAAAAGCTCTGTGCCAAGAATTATCAGGCCTGGCTTTTCTCTCCCTGATAGATGACAGAGCAGAAAACAACAACGGCCACACACATCTTATAAATCACAACTTTTATTGAATGCCTCGCCACATAATAGCAACAGTCAAACTGAATAAAGACGCTTTTCAGTGCTCATCTCTAAAATACTGGGGGAGAAGAGAGATCATTTCCAGCACTAACAGCCTATCCCTGATAGAACAGGTATTAATATCAGGGTTGCTGTATTTCTTATGGAGCTACCTGAGGAGGCTGGAGGTGCTTCGAGTCTATGGGGTTTTAAGCAGCATGCAATGAAAGAATGCAGAGAAGAACAACAGAAATGAAATGAGTGAGGGATAAAGGTAGGAAGAAAGACCGAAGGCTCTGAGCAGGTAAAGAGCAGGAGTCCTGCTGCTGACAGTAATGTTTGCACTGAGAAATAAAACCTGGCCTCCAGGATAAAGCCAGTCCAAGGAGACACAACCACTTGTTGCAGAAGCCGCTATCACGTGCTGGGTTTCTCCCTGTGCAGCACGGGGAATCTGCCTACAGACTCTTAGGAACCGAGGAGCCAGGTGAAGGGAGATGATGTGCATGCAAGATGAGGAGAAAGCAAAGGTGGCAGCCCCAACCAGGGAAAATTAGCATCATCTCCCAAGTCAATTAACTGGGAGGAAGACTGGAGTGACAGCGAAAGGAATGGCACTGCAGATGAATGCAAGATGGACCAGGAAAGGGGAATGGGGAAAGAAAACGATCATTTCCCAAAACAGAAACATGTACCTGACGGGTCCTGGTTTGAGAGCACCCCCCGGTCACAGCACCAACCTCAAAAGGCAAAGTCCTTCGGACATTATCCATCAGGGCATCTCCCAAGTGAAAAAGCTCACCAAGACCAGTGCTGTACCTCATAAAGCATCAAAGACAACATATCTCCACACCCCAAAAGGGAATTTCTGGGCATGTTAGAACACGAGAAGCTTAACTAACGGCCCTTCAAAGAACAACATGGGCTAGAGCACGTTAAATTGCTCTCTGGCAAAGCCCTGTGTGCTTGGGGTTTTTTAGTTCTGATGTTTTCTTTTTTTCCAAGAGAAAAAAGTCATTCTTTACAGGAAATTTTGTGGGAAAGTGACAATAAAAGAAAATCCCATGTTTTGAAGAAGAAAAAAACGGAAGAGGATGACTGAGAGGAAGTCTGCGACCCGCTGCAGGTTGAACACATTTCAGCTTTGGGATCTCCTCCTATGGAATGTCCATTCCTGGAACAGTTCAGTTTTGCTCTTTGACAACAGCCTGACTTCTCCAGTGTCCTACATCTGATGGTGAAAGTACCTTTATCAGAAAGCACAAGCACCAAGTTTGTTATCCAGCGCACTGGCCCTCGAGGGACATGGAGGGTAAACCTGCTAAATGTATTAACCACCAGCAAAACCCCCCACCAACATATGACACAGTGACACCAGCAGAGCCTGCCCGTCCTGGCCATGCCTCAGATGACACATGACTGACAGCACTAACACCTACTTTGTTCACGTTTCAGCAGTCACCCCAGCCATCACCAGCAGAGCTGGGATCCTGCTTCGGTCTCAGTGAATGACCACGACATGAACCTCAGGCTGCATTCCACAAACAGGATGCTACATCCATGAATTCCTATTGCATGCAGATGAAAACACATTATATCCCTCTGCAGTAAAACATCTGCTGTAACCTTCATGGCAAAGGGATTGTGCTTTGTGACTGGCTGAATCAAAGAGCACTTGGATTTGTTGAGTCACCTCCGACTGCATAAATTCCACCACCGGAGACCGGTTCCATTAAGCTAATGATAATAACAATAATAATATTGGGTTTATTATCTGCTTTATCTGAAATAGTGAAATATCAATAGTACATTTCATCTAGATAGTTTAGAGGCACTTTTTGATTTCAAGAAAATCCTAAAACCTCATTTAAATCTCCCTTGTAATGGAAAATTTCTAATACAATCTTTCCAGCACATAAACCAAAGAAAGCAGAGGGGTGTTTGTATATTAAATCAACTACAGAATTTCTCTTCATCCACGCTAATTAGAGCTTCATGTGATCCATACCAATAACGGTACAGAGGCTCACAGCTGCTGCGGTCAAAGTCAAGTAACCAGGTAAGAATACCGGGGATCTTGGTCTGCAACCCTACTGCCATGAGACAAAAATAGACACCCAGCTCCTACTGAAATCCAAGTCAGGGCAGGCTTGACACCCAACTCCTTTGAAACTTCAAACTTGAGGGCAATTCAGAGTGCCCCAGCCCACCAGCCCAGAGCCTACAAACCCCACCACAACGGGAGGCCCCCAGGACCCCAGGGCCAGTTTATGGAAGTGCCAGGGCTCCAGGACTCCCCAGGTCTCGTTTCCCTCCTGTATCAGCACTGAAGGGGCTGTAACACAAACAACTACAACGCATTTTGTGATAAATGGAGCTCTGACAGAAGACGCTGCTCAAGGCTTTGCAGGAACAACCAGAACGAGCTCAGACGGGGATCACCGAGGTTCCCCTGCTTCTCCTCAATGGAAGCCCACAGGGGCGCATCCCTTTGACATTTGCGAGGCTCTGGCACGCTTCCTGAAACCCGAGCTCTTGTGTTACAGTACCACAAGATCAATCAGGCTCCTAAGGAAGTGCCAAGGTTACTTCCACGGGAGGAGGAAATGCAAGGTCAGAGGTGGCCGTGACAAAGGGGATCAGCAGCAGCACGGGTGCTGCACCTCCGTGCTCAGCCTTCACCCATCACCCTGCAGGTACTCCTCTGACACACCAGCATGTCCTGCAATTCCAGAAGGAATACACTGAGCAACGCAGGATCTGTTATCCACAGCTCACCAGTCAGGAGAAACCCTACACAGCATTAGCCCATGGGCAAGTGGACAATCCCTCCTAGGTAACGCCAACCCTTCTGCACAGGACACTGACCGCTCTGCCCTCACTTCAGGCACAGGGTGTCCCAACACGTTCTTACAGCTCCTGCCCATCTGAGGATGCTGTAATAACCATCTCCTATGACCTGGTGATGTGCAAACAGTGGACATCTGGCTTCGCTCCTCCTGTATTCATCAAGCTTCAGCAGGGAGCACCAAGAACAGCTTGTTTGGGTTCCTCTTGCACCCCAGCTTTACTTGCTGTGTGTCCATCCCATGGTGACTTCTGCAAGCTGCCCTGGGACACTGAACCAATTCCGTGTTTTCCAAACCAGAGGCCCTGACCTCCCATGTGATAAGTGCAAACCCCTCTCCCTGTGTCTGCTCCCAATATTACCTTTCTTGAGCAAACAGACTGAGCATATGTTCCTGAGGCTTTTGCCCACACGGTGGGTGGGTGTTACCATAAACTTCTATGTGAGATGGGTACCAAATGAGCCTGGATACCCCACATGAGTCGTTTTGTTCACTTTTAAGTTCAGGATTAACTTCAGAGTCAGGCCACGATCAAAGCTAATGACACAAGAGCACAGAAACAACCCATGGAAGTTATGCTGCATCCGGGAGGGCTCGCACAGAGACCTTGTGAGGAACGCTGTTATTCCTTTCGGAAGAAGTGTAAGGCGGCGGCGGGAGGGGGTGGGGATTTTGTTTCCAATATCCATCTGCTCCTGCTGCTGTTCTGCATGTAAAATCACACTTCTGAATTTGTGACATCCTGCCTGGTTGCTGTGGCAATAGCTGTGCCGTCACCAGCACAGGCCAGTCCCTCACTTTGGGAAGGAGCAGCAACAGAGATAATGTGTTTGTGTAAGTGTTGCTCTAAACCAACCAACAAGCCCAGATAAGGGAGGGGGAGAAATTAAGAGAGAAAGCGATGACCGGAGCAGATCTGCCTCTAACCCAAATGTTTGCCAAGTTTCCCAGGAAGCCATTAGCATCTCTTTAATTTCCAGTGTTTTTCCTTTGTTCCATTAAAAACTACAAAACCCACCATTAATGAAAATTCAGAACGGTCTTTGCTCACTGAGCGTGCAGCCATAAACATCAGCATGCATTGTATTATTCCTAATCTGCTTCCCAGGAAGGAGACATAGATTTGTCTAAAGTGCTGCATCATTCTTTCTGTACAAGGGCCCCATTACCAGACTGTACTTATTTGCAAGTCAAATTATGATGCCACTATTTGAATACATTTTCAAGCCCCAAAACAAGC
Organism: Coracopsis vasa; assembly: GCA_026283785.1. Classification (NCBI taxonomy): domain Eukaryota; kingdom Metazoa; phylum Chordata; class Aves; order Psittaciformes; family Psittacidae; genus Coracopsis; species Coracopsis vasa. Next base: position 32,020 of record JANHGB010051700.1, on the reverse strand, counting down.
GGGTAGTTTAGGCTATCCACAGCTAACTCAATCTGACAGCCATAGCACTGATGCCTGCCAGTGCTGATTGACTGGCTGGATATATTTAGGCACAGAGGGGAGAAAGGGGGAAGGGAGCAGTCGAGTTACTGAACTCAAGTATACTGTTAGTAACCAAAAATAACAAGCCCTGATTCAGCTCCATCGCTCAGAAGGGATTCAGCTCCATCACGCAGAATCCGGCTAATGGAGAATTTACTACCGCAAAGGCAACGCCAAAAAAGACCCACAACACATTCAGCAGAGCAATTAGGGAATCTGTGCCCTGGGTTTACATCACATCTGCAGTGAAATGGTCACTGCCCTCTCGCACGCATCTTCTGAAATTGCCTGACTAAAGTATGACATTGGAAGGTCAACAATTCTCTTCTGTTCTTAGCAAGGGACAAATGAATATTGTATGTTTAGATATACAAATGCTTATAGGTGTGCATACACACATACAGTACATAGATCTATTACACAGCCTGATGCCCTCTCTCTCAACTCCCATCCGTGTTCAAAGCACTTACGTTGAGAGGGAAGGTGCCACTAGCTCAGGCAGAAGGCCCTCTCCAGCATTAAAGGACATCACGCAAAGTGTGTTTGAAGAGCTGAATGCAATCTCTTCCGTCCCCTCCTCTGAAGTGCTGTGCTAAACCTTGAACTGTATTTACCCATGGAAATCAAAAACACACCGAGACAAAACACTCCTGATGTATCTTCAGGTTAAAAGAGGGAAAACAGGGCCTGTTGGTTTGCTTTACTCAACTACAGACATCCACATGAAGCTTCTCCCAGGTTTGCTGCAGGACTCTGGGCTCCCTCACAACAACACAACATGGTGGGGAGCTCTCAGTAACCCTCAAGCAAGGGGACAAACATAAAACCAGCCCAGAACCCCAAAATATACAGGGGTTCTGATATGTAGATATAAAATATATATTATCTATACATAATATAGATATAATAGATTGGCAATACATGCAGGTGACCATGGCAGTGAGATCTTAGTCACTTTGTTACCAAGTCCTTCCAGGCTTGGTCCCCTTGTTGATCAGCCTTGCCCTGCCAAGCAGGTTATGGAGCTCTGACGGATCTCCATTTGCTGCTAATGAGGTCCAAAAGTTGTCAGAGAGCTTTAAGGTATAGACAAGCACGCTGAAAAGCTGTGAGACATTATCTGACTACCTGCCGCAGCGCATGGGGGAGGTCCACAGGAGCTCAGCTCTAAATACGTGGGATTCCAGTTGAGTACCTCACCAATAACATGCTGCACCTTTTCCAGAATGGAAAACAGACAAGGAAAACATAACACAAGCACCTTCTCCATTTAACACAGCAAGTGTGCATCCCTGAATGCAGAAACACAGCTCGTTGTGCCTTCAGATCACTTAAAATGTTAAGGTTTTGTTTAAGGAAAGAGAAACCTTTAAACGTAAGCGGAATCAGGCACCAGAACCTTAATTTATCAATTAGACGCCATCTGTGGACTGTGTGCCTTGAAGTAACTGCTGGGTGTGACAATGTGCTGCTGCCTGACAAAGTTGCTGCCAGCCTTGCTGCCATTTAATTAAATCTCTGCACTTAACTTTGATTGCAGCGAGTGCGCTGCTGGTTCCTGCCGATCCAGCCCTGCAGCCGCCCGCTGGGGCACAACTAACCATGTTTCCACAGTTCCAGCAGAAATTATGGGCTTTATTCTGAGCCTTTGTCTTTTTTCTGTCTTTGCCAAAAGAAAAAATAATAATAATAAAACCCCCAGTGATTCCAGCGTGCTAAAGCCATAACACCCCACATGTCAAGAAGCAGCAACTTCCATGTCTCCCAACAAAAGCGAGATGCTTCCCTTTTTGTTTTCCACCACCAAACAAGCGTCAGGGCATGACGGCTTAATGTGCTGCACTTTGCTTAAACAAAACAGCTTCCTGTGCCTCCTCATTATATTTGTATACATCTCCTCTATTTGTATCTCCAGATAAAGGCAAACATACTAGCAATTTACATAGATAAATATTGCACACTCAAATAAAGATCGAGCTGTCATTCTCTCTTTGACTCACAGCAGTTTGGGAAACAGAACTTCAATAATGTCAAATTAACAGGATGAAGAGCCCTAAAAGCCTACAAATACCATTAAACATACGACTTGCTGCTGGGAGTAACCCCACCATAAAGAGAGATGGGCTGTCAGACCTACCCATACTGAGCAGTAACTAACTCATCCAACATGTAGGAAGAGAGCTCCTGAGCAATCCCAGCTCAGCTCGTCACACAGCACACTCATTTCTGGATCTGTGCTTGACTGCTGTCACAAATGACTTGTACAACTGCTCTGCTCCAGGGGCTCCATCCCAAAGACCTCCTGGGCAGCCTCACCATGGTCAGCAATGCAGGGACCCTGCAAGGCAGCAGCTGATTTAAGTGGATTTAGGCAGGGCATTGGAATTGGATGAGCTTTAAGGTCCCTTCCAACCCAAACCAGTCTGGGATTCTGTGATTTTAACTGGCATAAACTCACTCTGGAAATAAATACAAGATTGTAGGAAATCCATGTTATGCTCACCCATTTCTCAGCTATGCTGAGTGCTGCTTCAGCCTCTCTCTTCCCCTTCTAATTTCTTGTATCAATGGGAGGGATAAAACACAACACAAGAACTGAGACAGGTGGAGACAGGGGTTCTCCTCCCACCCTTCTGACTGCTGAAATGGGAAAAGCATTTCCCAGCCCTGATGGGGCTCATGCTAAATTAATGCATGTTCGGTATTTTTAAATCCTTCCTTGCAAGTGCTTTGGAAGTATAAAAATACATTTCACCTACTACTGCTAAAAAAGTGAATCAGATTTAATGGCAAAGACACTCAAAGCCAACAAGAACAAGCCAGTGTTTATGTAGGGTCTACAATTTAGGGCATTCCAGTGGCATGCCAAGAGAGGTCCCAGAACAGAACCAAAGCTTCTGGGTATTTGCTTGGGCCAAGGACAGCCAGCCACATAGATATTGACATTATTTTAATACTCCTTCATAGGTTATGAGATATTTATTAGCAAGCTGTGGGGCTGCCCAGCGCTGCTCCAACAAAAATACAGACCCAGGCAATCCCCTACTATGTGTATTCCACAACTGGAGAGGAGAACAACTCCTTCAAGCCAATATGAGCCATCAACAGGTTTTATGATGCATTTTATAGAAAGTTACAAGTGCATAATTAAGTCTCAGCAGCAACCCCCAGCTGGTACCTCTGGTGGAGGCCACACAGCTAACACAGGGCCGAGGGATGCTGCTGGGCTGCCCTCCTCACAGCTCCAGCGTGGAAGGACCAGTTGGAGGGATGGACGATGCCTGCGACTCCTTCAGCCCAGGGCCTGCAGAAAGCCTTTGGAGAGAGGCTCCACTTAATGCTAGCAGGGGAGGAAGGGAACCATGAGGATTACGGCAAAGTTGTGTTTTGTCTTCCAGAAGGCTGAGACCATCCTGGATGTCTCCTACCTTTATGTTTTACAAATCTTCTCTCCAGCTTCATGGCATCAAAGGCTTTCACCAATCTCTACAGTGACAACAGCTGCCCTAGAGAAACCCTTGTTTCCACGACCATAATCTGAATTAATTTGTTATTTTTAATAGTCTGCTATGCCCAAAGTCAGCACGAGACCAAAGCATTCCTGTAAGAGATGAGGACACAAACCGACCTGGGGCTAAGACTTGGAGGCAGCATGTGGTACACCTTTCAGATCAGCTGAGGCACAGAGGTGATATTACAGCCCTGAATAACAACACGGTTTGCACTCAAGCCCCAGTGGCCTAGAGGTCAGTCCTCACAGCCAAGTACCCATCTACATTCAAGACTAACCAGGCTTTGAGCCTGGTGCTGAATTCACCCCTCTAGATCCATGCAAAGCAGCCTTCCCTGCTCCGCCCTCACAAGGAACCTGCTTCATCTCCTTCACTGCCAAAACCTGGTACCTCAAGCTTTGCTACAGACAAGACCATGCTTTAATGGACCTGCTTTAAAACCCTCCAATGCAGCAAGTTGTATATATTCTGGTTGGCCACACTCCTTCCACTGCGCTTGCGCTGCACCCCAGGGCAGTCGGCTTCCACTGCTGGAGTGCCAGACCTTGCAGAGGTAGCAGGGGTCAACTACATTACAAGGAGGTATAAGAAAAGACAAGACACTTTTGCTGGTGAGCCGTTCTGCCCTAAATTAACTTTTAATACAGAACAGAATGTCACATTTGCTTCTGCCCATAATCTAAAAATTTCTCCTCATGCAGCAGCAATAAGGAGGGCTTTTAAAAATTAAACAGACCTGAAAACCACATAAGGGTATATTTCATGGCTATAAAAGAGCATTTAAAACAGAGTTAAGAAGGTGTTTCAAGTGTTTTCATCAAAGGAGGGCAAGAATGGGAGGAAGCTTTGCATTCTGCTTGCCACTGCAACGTGCAACAAGGCCTGTGGGCAAGAACTCGCTCCTTGTGCTGTGAGCAGAGGTCAGCCTCCGTGTAGCACCCGACCTGTCTTGAACTGTTCACTCACCAGAACTGCAAATAACAGTAATAACAATAACAACAATAATAACAATAATCATAATCATAGCAACAGCACTAATGAGGATGATAATGTGGCGAGGGAGGAGCTCTCAGGAGGTATCTCTCTGACAAGGACCCAAGGCGCTGCTCTGCGCCGTCACCATCTGCAGCCCTCTCTGCAGAGCCAAATTCAACCCGACGTCCCTGTGCAGGCCCATTTTATTTTTAAGTCCATTTCCTCACAGCCCAAATTAAGAGGGTTTCAAAACACGGAGTGTTTGCTGTTACCAAAGTTAGAACACAGCCGTGGAAAGCCGTGGGAAGGGCCTGGGAAGGATGCTGCTAGGATTGTGTAGAGGTTTGCTTTGTTCCAGCATGAGGTTCGTTTCCATCCTGAAGCCACATTGCAGCTACAAAACACATGGAGAAAAGCAACCAGGATATCCCACCAGCCTGGGAAGGGAAAGCCAAATTCAAGTTGTAAGCAGGGAGCACTTTCCTGGGGAGGCTTGAGAACCATTTGCATCTCACACAACCATGGGGCAGGAGTGGAAACCTCGTACCTGGGCAGACTGGGATTTATTAGTCGCCCCTCCCAGTATCGTTCTCTTGATTTTGTTACATGACACAGAAGCCGGATTAACATGCTCTGATACCTGGAAACTCATGTATCTCCAACAAACCAGCCCCTGGGACATGGTGACAAACCTTTACAGCTGCCGATGATGTTGCAGTGTTTGCTAAAGGCTGAGCCATCAAATGACACGTCACGCTGCTCCTCACCAGTGCCCTGCAGGGTTTCTTCCCTTTATTATTTTCAGTTAGTGAACTGCAAAGTTTATTTTCCTAAGTTTTTGCAACAGCTCTTAAAGGAACAGCCCTCAGCTCACTCGTTTTGATCATATCCCCCCGAGCGCCTCAGATCTTCACCACCAAACCTCAAACCAAGATTCCAGCTGTAAATCAAGCAGAGCGAGCTCTGACTTACCTCTCACCTTAAACCAACAGGATCTTACAACAGAAATATCCTGCTCTGGTTGCCTGGAGGAAGCCAAGCATCCACACTGCAATTAGCTCCTACTAGCACCGTGTGTAAATCAGCATACCCTTCCACACAGACCTTCCTCCCTTCCACTGAGCAAAGTGCAACTGAGCAGTGCTGGAATGCAAATTGCTCAGAAGAGAGTTTGGGGACCTGAAGGAAACATAAGGACTCGGTGTCTGGATGCATTCCAGCCCGAGGAGCTGCAAACTGAAACAACGCTCAAGAATGCACAGGAGGAAGCTTTTATTAAAAAGAATCTGCTCTGTTCAGTTAATAGTGGGAATGATGCAATTCCAGGAGGGAGCCAGGACACCCTCAGGCCCCACATTCTATTCTCACTGCAGAGAAGAGAGAGTGGAGGAAGCAGAATGGTTCTAACCATTCCTGGAGCACCGTGTGGACCAAGCCCAGCAGCCACTTGGTCTTTGGGCACAGGAGGGAGGTGACACTGACACATACCAGTGTGCTGCCAACGGAGCAGCTCTTTGACCATGAAGAAACTGAAGCAGCCAACAGCAACAGACCCGAGAAACCCACACAGAGCAGCCCAACACCACAAGCACGTTCAGAGCTCAGATGCACTCATGTAATTCCACATCTCCACTACCAGGTAACTGATTAAACAGAGGGTTATCTGTGGCTTCAGTACGTGCCACAGCCTGGATTTCTTCAGCAGGAAGTGGCTACCAAACTCCCATGTCAGGATGGATTAACAACAGGAAAGACTATGATGAACCCCTGCTGCATTTAGGAAACCAGATAAGACTCACAGCAGAAGGGCTGTCCGAGGAAGTGGTGCATCAGGAACACTCCATGTATTATACTTAATGGTAACCAGGATTTTGACCCGCACTGAACTGAATTTGCAAACGACTAGGAGCACACCAAATGGAAAGATGGGGCCTCAACTGACTGCTAATCTCCACTAAATAATTACATTTACATATAAATGTAAACACACATACAAATCTACATCAATAAAAAGCTTTTAACAGTACAACTGCCATTCCCTTTAAAAAATGAAGTCAAACTCCTTGCTAAAGGGAGGGCTGAACACTTAAGCGTATCTAACACAAGCAGCACAAAGCGACTTCAGCACAGGGTATCACTCACTGTGGATTAGCACATCCTTTTTCCCCCCTTTATAAATCATTTGTGTATTGAGACATGCAGCTAAATCAGCTAAAGCACAGTTTTAATTAGAGACCATGGAAACTGATTACTGAACTAGGGAACATATCAAGGGGGTTTTCTTGGGTGTTTAAAAGAAGAAGATGTGCCCTGAATCTTACCAGTCCCACACATGCCAGAGTTAGTCCCTACCTTTGTGTGAAATGGAAACTACATCTACAAGTCATCAAGCAGAACTCATGCCTGAGATGAACAGAACACAGCTGTCTTAACCTGTTAGCTGTATTCTGTGCTTTCCACCATCAGGAGACAACCTGCAGGTGTAGTGCTCTTCAGAGCCAGACATCAAGAACTAAAATAGAAATACAAGTGTAAACTAGAAGTCACGTGCCTATTTCTCTAAGCCATCTGTGAGGACGTGGAACCCTCTCTGATGGTGT
>JANHGB010051700.1:0-24842 GCA_026283785.1 Coracopsis vasa | reverse complement strand
ATGACGGCTGTAGAACATCAGCAGTGGCTTGCTCTTACTCCCTGCTCTTCTGAAACTCCAGGTTTCACAAAGCTGCAGCAGAGCAGAGGTCTTTTGCCCACGTGCTACCACATCCTCAGGTCTAGCCTTTGACTGCTCTTACCTTGGGGGAAGCACAAAATAAAGTTCAATCCCATTCACACTTGCTACACCTTAAGGACTTATTTTTTGACCTTACCAGTCCAGCCTTAAGGACCCCTGATCCCCACCAGTAAATGCTGGGAAAGGGTTTCAGCTGTAACATTCACTGTGGGCAGTGATGAAGATGCAGTAGGACTTGGGGCTGGTCGTGTGGACAGGACCAAGCCAGCAGAGCAGGTGCTGCACAGGGACAGGAGCTGACACACAGGAGGGTCACGCTTCTGCTGCAGCATCAACAACTTATGAAAGAGGTATCTTATGAAAGAGGCAATCATGGAGATGATCCGTGGCACCGGTCCCTTCCCGCGCATCCTCCCTGCAGCGCCACTGCGGATCTCTTGGTGTTTAAGTCACTTCCCTCCGGTTCCCAGGGTGCTCAAACTGGGCCACGCGGCCCTGCGGGAGCGGGGGCAGTGGGAAGCGCAGAGCCTGGAGCCCACATCCCGTTCTCACCCACTTTGCAGGGTGAATCACCAAGCGCTGCAGACATCGCAGCACCTTCGCGCAGCTCCAGCCCGTACCCAGACAGGCAGTTTTGTGTCTCATTCCCGGAGGCGGGGAGCATCCCGGCCGCTCACACAGCACAGGAGCAGTGCTGGGATATGCCTGCAATCCCTTCGGCAGCCCAGCAGTGCTGCAGGCTCCGTCATTCCGATCAGTGTCAGTTCATCCCATGAAGGCTTACACAGGTACCAACCACCCAATTCACCTCTCAGCAAAGACACATGCCCAAGGGGGAAATTGCCAGCTCTGCTGTAGATGCTCAAGGCATCACCCGCAAGGACTCAAGCAAAAGGCACTGGGACATTTTTGGTGTAAAGTATTAACTGCTGAGTAACAAATACATTTGCCATAGCATCAATTTGTTCTGAGGGACTGGAAATAAACACGAAATAAATGCTTCTTTCATAGCTCCATGCAGTCTGTTTCCACTTTCTCCTGCGTCTGTGCTGGAACCACCCACTGGTGACAGATGAGGTTTAGCAGCAGCGTGTGCAAGCACCGGAGATCAATAACATCCAAAGCCCAGCCGGATAAACCCCCTCCTTCATCCTGCCACTGCGCTTAACTACAGCACCGGGGTAAAGAACGAGCTCACTACTATCAAGGATAAAAATGAATGAGCTTAAGGCCCCTCTTTTTCCTCAATGAGATACTTTTGATTCATTTCTTCTTTGCACAAAAGATGACGGTGATGGCCATTAGGTCAGACACGCTTTAACACCACATATTGCTATTTTAAAACATGTTGATGCTGCTCTGAAATAACGTTTTACACTTACACCCTAATCATCCTTATGGCTTCTGACAGGTTTTAAATACAATAGTATTAACTGCAATTAATTCATTTGAAATTAATGCGGATACTGCAAGCACTTCAGCAAGATCTCTACTGCAATTCACCAGCCATTATTGCACCATTATATTTTAAGTGTTATCCATAAAGCAGGCTGCCAGGGCATTTGCATGTAGGTGATAGAAGTAGGAATAGAGAGAAGCAATAAATTAGCACCAAAATTAAGCAGAAGGAGGCAGGAGAATTGCCACAGCCCCTGGTCTGAAGCTTAAATGGTCCTTAAGGACTCGATGATTCCCAGTATCGCAGCCCCGCACCCGGTCCCTGCGCAGCTCCATGGCACTGCTTCAGTGCCTGCACACTGCACATGGCTCGCTCCAGAGCCTGCAAGATCAGTCACTAGCAGACAGAAAATAAACAGCTTTTCTCCAACACAGCCATTAAAAACAGAGCCAGCGTATCCGGAAGGTAGGGCAGGAATAAAGTGTTATTAGACCATTAAAGATGGTGATCAGCAGCATTCCACCTTAGGCAAAAAACTGTGTCTTTGGTGCAGTTAACAGCCGTTTTCAGAGCATTAATGACCCCAGGTGAAAGCAAACTGGTCATTAAAAACACGTTTTAAGGGGATTAGCTATCACCAGAACATACAAGTTACTTAAAGGGAAGCACTTCCATATGGTTCATTTATAATTTCCAAGTGAATGTATTCTGATGGTTCCTAGAGAAAGTGTGAGAGAGGGAGATGCACGCGGCTTCCCCGGAGCAATCCCAACTGGAAGCAGCACTGGCGGAACAGTTTCATTTTGCAATTTGCTGGCTAAAGTGAAAACAAAACAGAATCAACAAACCAGGAGGAGAAACTCGCCTGTGATTAAACAAACATGTTCTTAGCTTGTTGGCAAAACTTAAAGGGAAGGGGGGAAAGAAGAAGGAAGAAAAGTTTCATTTTGAGTCAATCCACAACATCTTGTTTTAACTCTGACCAGAAATACACTGCCTTTGTTTTCAGTTTGTTTAACCCCTGATAAACCTTCTTTTAGGCCCACTTTTACACAGGGAGACCCCGTAAGAAAGGAACAGAAGGAAATACCAGCACTGTGGCCTCCAATATACGGGTGGTCTTTCAAGTTTCTCTTCCTACCCTTCTCCTCCAAGCTCCATCTTACAGAGATGCTACTGATGACACAAATATACCCCAATGCACTTGCAGGTGCTGTGTGTACCTCAGGAGCAGCATTGTGGAGTCACTTGGGATATCCAAACTGCAGCCAACAAGGAATGGCATGCCAGGAAACCTCGCTGAGCCACCCATGTGCTGGATGAATACCAATGTAAGAGGCATTTATGTACAACACTCCATCTTGCTTGTGTTTGTGCTATTCTGTACGGCTGCTTCTCTACTCTTTATCTCTTGGTCTAAGCAAGGCATCTTCCCTCTCTGAATTTCCCAGTGCCTCCACCCACCCCAAGTCCATTGTGCATGTAGGGGATATGAAACAGAAGCACACTCAATGGGCTTGTTCAAAGCAAAGATTCCCTCTGCAACTCAAGAGATCCAAAACATGTTTCTGAAGTTTCTTACTGCAGGTTTCCAGGTTAAAGCGATCCCATTTCAGCACTTAAGGGAAGGATCTACAAAGGCAATCAACATCTCCCTAGTGTCCTCACCATCTGAAGAGGAGCACAAACACTGACCAAAGCAAGCCTGCTCATGCTTCCAGACCTGCCTCCTCTTCCAGCCTGCTCCACAACTGCGTTTGTTTTAACCTTTTTGTCAAAACAAAAGCAAAAACCCAACCAAGCAACAACAATGAAGCCTTTCCAAGAATGCAGAACGGCAGAATTCCAAACCCAGTTTAGCTCCAGTCTCTGCTCTGCTGAGGTCTAAGTACTTATTTGGGAAAAGAGGGGCTAATCTCTTTCCAAGGTCACTTCAAGGTTTTCATACCAGCGAGAGATGAATTACTTACATGTGACAATGCATCCTGTGTATTCAACTGGGAAGGTAAATATGGGTTTAATAAATAAAAGACCCAAAAGACAAATCCCTGCCTCTGAGCGCCTGTTCCTGCAGCTGAATGGAGTACAGGATGTCCATGTCCCAAGAAGGTGTTGTGCCAACATCCCTTAGAGCTACATCAAATATAATTTTCAAACCAATTAGCTCAAAAAGCATCAACACCAAAGCAATGCCTTCCACATTCTAATTACCAGGCCATCCTATTCAATCCTTAATGAGAGGAGAGACAAAGGCAGTATATGTATTAGGGTCTACTTCAAGAATTCTTTTTCTTTTAGCAAACAGATCCTCTTTTGTTCTGGTTAAACACCAATTACTCCGTTCTCTCTAACATGCAAATCAGCTGAAAATAGGGCATGATGTATCTCGATCCTGCACCACTACAAGTTTGAATGAAGGGGGAAAATAAAGCAACCCTCTAGGGGCTTTCAATTCCAAGTACTTTGTACTCTGATAAAGCTCTTTTCAAAGAGCTTTTTGTATTATCTACGGCAGTTCCCATAAGCAGCGATTTTGCCATTATGCCAAAAGAAATAGCACATTTAAGGTGTACAATATAAGCAAGGAAAGTAAAAGTAGCCAACAAAGGTGTTTACATGTAGCTTTTAGTTGTTATGTCCCCGCTGCAAACAGCAGAACTCCAGAGCATTATGAGCACTGCTACACCTTGGGAAAGAGTTATAGTAGAAAGGAAATAAGTGTAAAGAGTTAGAGCCCAGCTTTACACTGCATTGCTTGGTACAACTCTGAGCAAAGTGGGAGATGCTGAACCAACAGCCCTGAAAGGGGGAGTCCTTTGGGGTCAAGGTGCACAGACTCCTCATCATAACACATGTCCTTACTGGCATTAACCACTGGCTATGTTCTACCGTAAAAGTTTTAAGGTAAGTCTCTGCTATTTTGGAGTCTGTTCATTCACCACACTCACATTCACATACTCACCGCTGCTGGCTTCAGTTTGCACTGATCTGCAGACCCCTTGAAGCCCCTGCTGGCAGCAGATGGGAAGAAGGCTCCATCTTCTCCAGCACCTTCACTTCCAAACCCAGCAGCCACGCCTGGAGGGTCAGCCTGGAGATGCATTTTGGAAGCCAAACCCATCACTGTTTTCACATCACTCTACTCACTTCTAATGGATCATTTTCAAGTGTCAGCCTCTCAAACACTTTGAGCAGTGTCAGTAACAATTTAGGAGCTGTTATATCCACAGGCACATAAGATGGTAATGTGGAGATCTCTGTAAGATGACCTGAGCCCTAGGTCTGCAGTTGAGTTTAGGAGTGCGAACTGTGCCAGACAGGGTCACTGAAGTGACTGGGGTACGAGGGTTCAAATCTCTTCCCCTGCAAAACTTCAGTCTCCATTTAGGGAGAAAAAGGGAAGAAGGGAAAAGCCTTGTAATGTATGAGTCATGGGGCAGTGATGGCACCAGATCCCCCCATCCAGGAGGAAGGGCTATAGAAACTTGACTTGAAACAACCAACCCTGATTAAAAGTAAACGGGCACAGTCAGAGGGTGCCTGCCCATAATGTCAGAAACCTCCTCGAAATCAGAGGCAGAAGGCCAAAGCACCAGAGGAGGAAGCAGTGGCTTTAACTGATTATCCCACACTATGTCCTTTGTGGTGTGAGCTGGTTTCACAGAGCACAACCACAGAACTGAACTTAAAAACGCATTAAAAGGGGAAGAGACATGTCATGAAAAAGTTCACTGAAAGCAAACACACACAAAGCCAGCTCCTTCTGATCCACTTGGCCTGACTACTCCCATCCGGCTGCTCCGGGACACAGGCGAGCCTCTAAAGCTGGCTTCCCTCAATCCCAGAGCACCTTCCCAAGGATTAGGTGCAGTTCATCACGAAACGGCTTAGCACATCCATACAGTAGCATGCTTGTTATAAAGTCTATCTACAGATGCATGTATCAGATAGAAATTAATCTACATGAAAAATTATGGACTGCCAGCCCTGTAGTCAACAGGAGGATAGAGGAATGTGTTGGCTGAGATCAAGGTATCCAGCGAGTTGTGCACTACAAAAGTAACTGTAATTCAATATTCTATATAAAACTGCACTTGGATTTATATCATGTAATATATATCTGACAAATTATACACATGCTAATACATACATTATATTCACACACCAATACTGCTGGGTTTATATCTGAAATACATCAAAATAGCTCATTTCAAGGAGATGGACCCTGGAGTATTTCACATCTACAAATTCAGCCAAAAACCACAGCATATTCGGCTCTTCTGCCAAACATTATAGACAATCTTCCAAAAAACTTTTCATCTCTTTTGCTGGCCTTTAATATATTTTTGATTTATGTCATTTTGAAACATTTTCCCTTCTGCAGCTTGAGAGCAAGCAGCATTCTTCTGATTCCAGAGTCCGGGTTTCTTTAAAGAGAAACCAAAAGTAATAAATCTGGAGTGTCACGCTGCTACTGTATCACACGAGTGAGAGCTATTACAGCATGTGTTGACTATAGCTTCCAAGCAAAAAATGTATTAAGTAACAGCGTTTTACATTACACATTCTTTTTCTAGCCTGAAGAGCGCAGCTCTTGAAGTTTTCACACAGATGGTCTTCACTCATCAATATTATACATGTGCAGCAAGCTCCTAAAGCTCAGGCTCTCTCCCATCTCCTCCTTTGCACATAAACACTGGTAAGACCTAGGGGCTAGATGCGGTAACCTTGACTTGGGAAGCACCAACAGCTCTGCTCTTATCTGTCTCGTGGTTGCACAGCCAAAACAAGCTCACATGCGCTATTCTATGTACAGGTTCTGCCTCAAACTTACTGCAAGTTATGGAGTCCAAGACAAAGCACTGGAGAGCAACAGGGTACGGTTAGCACATCCCCCTCCAAGAGGACAGGGTGTTCCAGTCACCTCCAGCCCCGGCAACAGAACAATACGGTCCAACACTGAGCTGTGCAGGGCACAAGCATCAGAACTCAACTGTACCAAAAATCAGCTGTACCAACTACAGTATTCTTCTTTGGGGGTCACTCTGGAAGGGGAACGAGAGTAGCCTGAGAGAAGCCTGGAGATGGAATTAAAAACGAGCAGTAAACCATGTAATGTAATAAAGATGGCAGTTAGTCTGGTGAGCACACAGATACCAGGCTTACTACAGTTTACCACCAGGAGTAAGGATAACTGCAGGGCACTGTAAAACGTTCATTCCTTCGCCTTAATTGCTGTTAGAGTCATGGGTTAGTACATTATACCAGCCCCAGCTTGCTCTAATTCCTCATCCTATTTGCTTTGGCCAGGATACTTACATTAAAAAAGAAAAGGAGAAGAATGCTTTCAATGATTATTTAAGGGGGTATGTGAAAAGGTATTAACTGGGATGTTAACAAGGACGCTCCTAAGGGCATCCTACTTCCACTGCAAAACGTACAAGGGACCACGCAACTTTCACATGCACACAGTGAAGCTGGGAAGAGCCATTTCCCACCCACCACTGTTGGGCAAAAGATCCACAGACCATCCCTTGTGGAAACACAAGCAAGCACACGTTCAAGGGCACCATGCTCGTGCCCCGTGGGACACACTCCTACATCGGCAGCTTCCACTGCCCAACACAAGCTTGTACACGTGCACCTATAAACAAGTTGGCCCGGTTCCCCCGTCACCCCAGGCTGAGCACCACTGAAGGCAGCAGAAGTTGGTTCACCTCCCTGCCAGGAGCAAGGCTGCAGCTCCCAGCACCAGCCCTCACTGCCTCCCCATCCCCATGGCTCCCTGCGGGCTCCAATACCAGCATTCCGGCTCTCCAGCAGCTTTGCAGAGCTACCAGCAAGCTCCTTGACACGGATCCAGGATCCAGGCAGAAGCAATGGCAATTAGGCCCCAAAATGAGCACTTGAACTTAAAACCAAACAAACAAAAAGCCCACACAACAACAAACCACACACACACAGAACAAACATCAAGAAAATCAGATACAGACAGAGCCAATCGTATCGTCCCCGGCTTCCTAAGTGACTGACATCAACTGAGCTCTCCGTGTTCCTGGAGAGGAAATACATGACCTCCGTGGTTCAGATGAGAAAACCCAGACACACAAATGCTCAGTAACCTGCTTTAGAAAGGAGAAAGAAAGCAGAGCAAAAGCCAGCTACACTTCAATCCTGAGTTACGAACCCCAGTACAACAGAGAAGAGCTGGCCTGGCTGCTCCAAACCTGCGCTGCCCGGCTCCAGCAACACTCTCAGTACCAACTAACTGAGAAGCAAAGCTTTGCCATCTCCTCTGCCTCCAAGGTCAGCCCCTTGGCATTAGCACACCGGCCTCCCAGGGGGCATGGGCTGGTGCTTGCTCTTGTTTGCAGCAGCCTGCAGCAGAGCAGGAACCCTCTGACCACGGGTCAGGACACACCCGTGGGCTGTGCCGGCGAGCAGCAGCCCGGTTCAGCACATCACCCACTGCTGAACTGGTGGAAAGAAAAACAACTGACATTTTCCATACAGCTTCGTGCCTACATTCATGTACATGATTATACAGATTACTTAATAACTGCATCATAAACGTATTTACACACAAATCATTACGAATCAGAAAAGCACTAAATAAAGAAAAGGGCTTTTACAAAGCCATAAAGTTAAGTCGCAACTCCAGAGAGAAGTTTGCTACCTCGAGACTGGAATTACAATGCACATTCATTTTGTATCCTTTGCTATGAATGATATCTCTAAAGCGCTTTATGATGTTAAATAACACAGCTGCACAATTTAATGAGCTACAGCACAGGGAAAAGCTGTATAAGGAAGTAAAAAGAAAAGATAGGGAAGCATCTGATTTTCAAGCGAAAGTCAGTGAAATGTAACAGCAGCAGAGCAAGCATTATACAGGGAAATTGTTCAAGATGGCAGGGTCTCCTAAGGTAAAAGCTCTAGGAAAACAGAGCAACAAAGGAAGCAGATTCACTCACTGGGTGGTTAAAACCAAGAGGGTTTTTGAACTTCCACTTAAAGGACTGGATGCTGGAAAACAAGAGGTTCAGACCCCAGCTTCATCACAGATTTCTGGATGAACTTCTTTTCCCTAGATTGGCTCTTCTCTTCTAGGCAAAGATGATCATTGTGATCCCTTTCCCCAAAACATTTCCTGCCCATTCTGTTTACCTCCAAAATCCCTCCAGCTCTACAAGCAGATGTACAGACAGCGAGATCCTGTGCCTGGCAGCTGATATGTACCAGGCAAAAAGGGAACGGCAAGGCAACATCATCATTTAGGGGCAAAACCAAGGCTCAGGTTTCATCTTAGGGAGCTTTTTAAGAGGGACTTTGAACAGAATATTCTACAAATAAATCAACAAGTCAGTGGTGGCAGTGCTCAGCAGCATCACTGACCTCAATCCTCACTAATGGTCTCATTTACAGGACATAGCTCCTGCACTGCTTAGCCCTGCAAGGAGCTGGAAACTCCAACATCCACCCTCTAAAGTCATTATTCAACAACAAACGAGAACTATATTTAGAACTTTTTCCATGAAGTAGCAGTATCCAAGGGCCACTGAGCCAAGAGGCAGTCAAAGGTTAAACAAGTCTACCAGGCTTTCTCCCAGCCCCCCGTTCCTGCAGGTTACACTTCAGTTATCTTACACATACATCCCAGTTCTTTATGAAGGATCTTTGATCCAAGGAGTGAGATAATGCACCAAAAATTATCCTCTCCGGGGCCTGTATCTGGGTAGTGACCTTACAATTACAGCAGCACATACACACAATTACTTTGAGCTCATTTAAAAGGCTTTGCTAGCGAAGATTAATTTAACACATTATACACTCTAGAAAAACCCCATAAAACCCCCTCTTTCTCTGCCCTCAGCTGCCTCAGTTGGTATTTCAGCTTCTCAAGCTGCTCTAACAACAAACATTCCTCATTCTTTGATTCTGCTCGTATTTTAGGAAACAACTGTTGGATCACGTAGAGATTGAGATTTCATTCTCTGCAAGGAAGTGTGGCCGAGCTGCAGAAACAAGCAGAGAACAACTCCGAGCTCCACTGGAGTTCTATGTAGTCTTCAGGAAATTAAAACTACCTCCAACACTAGTCAGCAGCAGGGTTTGAAAACTGGGACTTGCAGCTCCTTAACACAATGCCCCATTACTCGAGCTAAAAGAGCAGCATGACTGCGTCGCGGGAGGAGAGCACTGCTGTCCACGTGCAGAAGCCTTGGGGGAGGAAGGGGCATAATGCAACACATCAAGTGTGCTACAAGGACAATTTCCCTGTGCATCACTGCTCTACCTCCCTCTGCCTTCAAAAGGATAAGGCTTTGTTACTTTTCTTCCAGAGATGACACAAGGCTTGAACTGTGTTTGTAAAGCTCTTCTGCATCCTGCAATAACCACCACAAAGACATCTAAAAGCTCAAGATGAGTGCAACAGCAGCTGTGGTTTGCTAAACTGAAGTAACAGATAAACCAGTCTGATCATGCTAATGAAGATCTATGCATCTAAGCAGCCTGAGCTAGAGAAGCAGCTCTGATCCATAAGTGACATCAGTGCCTTAAATGCTGATTGTGTTTGCTCCCAGGCTCTTACGAAACATGACCAGCGGGGCTGGAGGGCTCAGCATCCAAAGACAAAGAACCAGCAGGCATGTAAGCACCAATATTTATGTAATGTATGGCATGTCCACAGCCCCAGTGAAATCACTGTCTTTCCAAGGGGGTTGGAGCATTTGTTTGTTATTTCTGAAGATGCAGAAGGCAAAAGCAGTTAAAAATAAAGAGGTCACTGCATGCAAAATTAATCTTTAACTGCCTACACTGCTTTAAGTGACTTGTCAGGATTACAGCGCGCTCCCCAAGCTGAGGGTACCTTTGTTAACCAACAACTCCGAGAGGTGGCAGAGGGCAGAGCACTAAGAAAAGCCAGCTGGCAAGCTCCAGCAGCTTGCTTTACTCCCAGTGGCTCCTCTTCCATTGGTTTCCTTTGCTGGGAGCTCTGCCCCACACACTGCAGAGAGCACGACGTGGGTGCACTGCAGGAGAAGCAGACAAGGCAAAGTCTTACCCAGCCCTTGCCAAAGCCCATGCTTAAAATGGAAGGAACAGAGTTTGAAATTAATCTGATCCCTCCTGTGAGGAGACAGCAGAGGATTCCTCCAAAACACAACCGGTGGCAACGAGAGTTGTTAAATGCTTAACATGATGTTACGTGCAACACAACGTTAATGCTATGCACATAATCCAGCCCTGAAGAAGAGCAAGAGGCACACAGCAGAGATGTTGTTTCTTTCCCCTGTAGCAAGGGATGGTTGTTTAGTACTTAGCTATTGGCAAAGCAGTAGCTTCAGCCTTAGTTACTGAGGTGCATCATAAAAATCTAACGTACAAGAAGAATTAAACCCCTGAACCTACACTTGGCATCCCCAAAGGTTCATGACCTGCAGTATAAATCCACAGTGGACAGTCTGGAGAACCCTCCTAAAGGGAGGTATTATAAATATACGTTAATATAAACACAGAAACCTGGTTTCAGTCTAAGAGGAGATCCCTGGGTGGCCTCTGGCAGTTCTGCACAAGTCACTGTGCCACGTCTCAGTCTACCTATCTGAGAAACAGGAACAGCACTTCCCTATCTCCCAGCGCCTTCTGAAGATTCACGTTTCCAAAAGCACTTCCAAATCAGGACAACTCTCTTCACGTCCCCTTTCTCGAGCAGAAAAGGGACAAAGCAGGCAACTGCTGCAGAAGTCACCAATTCAAAGCAGCCTCATCACAGACGCAACTGCTGGGAAGTGTTTTTTCGGACAGGCAAGGACTACGGATACAGCTTTCCAGTTTGCTCACTAGAAGGTGTCTAAGCCACGTCAGCTGTATGTGAAGTGCCCTGCTGCACTCCAGACAACTGGCAGGGTAACAAACTGTCACCTTGGTGACAAAATAATGACCCTTCAGTGAGGCTCTTCAGCGTCTTCGGGCCATAATTGGAGGCTGCCGCTCAGATGTGAAGTGTGGGAGGGAGCCATGGCTGATTTGGGAGAGCTGCGCTAACCTTCAGCTCTGCAGCTCCAACCCAGCGCTGAGCGAGGCTGCACTCAAGGGATCAGAGGAGGACAGTGGAGGGTCCTGCTGCACTGGCAGCTCTGCAGAGTGCTGGGGAGATGAGGTGCAAAGAGGGCAGCTCTTGCCTCTTCCAATTCTCCATCAGCTCAGCCTCATCCATCACAAGGTGATGCTGCCCACTGACACATGTGCCATGGTTGTTGTCATTAAAAGACAGTGAAAGCATTAAATATGAGACACACAGGGTATTTTTCCCACTCTAAAACACTCTCCATGCATTTAGTATTTTATCCATCTGGGAATGGCCCACATGAGCTCCACAACACGAATGTTGTCCTGCAAGACCTCAGAAGCTATACAGGACTATCTCTAGAGAAAACAGCAAGAAGGAGAGAGCTGGTGGATGTGAAGAAAGCAATAGAAGCCCTTGAACACTTTTAGTTTTCCAACATACAGTCCTCTAAACACAGCACAGCTTCAGCTGGTATGATGTTAACTACATTGATTTCCACTTAATAATGAAGGGCTTTTGTCAGTCCAGCAACAGCCTGAAGCTGCCACTGCAATGAATAGCAAAGTATTCTGGGAATGCTCCTGTCCAGGGCACATAGGGATGTACCCGGTATCAGCAGGCTGAACAACATTAAGAACTTGAAGGCAAAGTATTTAAGAAAGCAGAGGCAGATGTAAGTGACATACCCACTCTCAAAGATCAGTGTAAAGCCCACTCTGTGGTGGCAGAGGGTCTTTACCCCCCTAGATGCAAAGGCAAGCTCTCAACAAGACAGAAGAAAGCTGGCTCAAGTTAAAGGATCCTAACTCGTGGTAAAACAAACAGCACTAAGGCTTCACGGGGTCTGTTACCAAATGAGCCTTGCAGACACACTCGGTTTTCCTCAGGAACAAGCAGTTCAGTCAGGAAATCAAGAGGCATTTCTGTGCTCTGAAGGAGAGGCCACGGGCTGCCAAAGCCAAGGAATGAGGCCACCAGGTCATGCATGGACTACCATTTGCAGATGAAAGTCATTCCCAACAGGTCTGGCCTGGAAAGGGTTACCAACCACCTTGGGGCTGTTTGTGAGGCTGCAGAGTCAGCTTATCAGCTACCTGCACTTCCCTGATGCAAGGAGAGGAGGAAAACACAGCATACAATTAATTCATTTATCAAAGAACCAGGTTCAGTTATAGGTTTGCTGTAGCAGCAGACTTGCTACACCTTCATGTCAAGTATGTCTTCAGACATACCCTAAGATTGGCTGTAACATTCTAAAAGTGTTGAAATACCTTTGCTAAAGCCATGTAAGGCACATATATGAATCCCTGCTTCCTACAGAACCAGCTCCCTTCCAGTACCAACCAACTCCGAACAAAAACATCACTTTCTGTGGCTCCACTGAGGTAGCACATCACAAGTAGGGCCGGTGCTTTTCACATCCCTTTGGTTGCACATCATGAATCCACAGTAAATACTAGACACATGCAAAGAAAAGGCATTTGCTTAGTGAAAGGATGCTGCAGTTCAGGACCAGGAAAGGCCCAGAAGTCTGACTTAGGAAGACAAAGTGAACTCTGTACACTCATCTCTCTTCCTCTTGGCTTACTCCTGTACGTCAACTTCTAAACAGCCAGGAATAGTTTCCATTGTATATCCCCATAAGTTCTGCTTTAATCACAGATAAACATTTGTTGCCTTCCCTCTGAAACAAGCATAAACTTTTCTGTTCCTGCTCATACCAAACCCAAACCACTGACAAATGAAGGCAAAGAAGAGAACATATTTATACACCCAGGAGTGGGTACGGCTCCTTGCAGCCGTCGGGTAACGCACTAATAGGGGTTACATCAGAAGTTTAAGGAGGCAAGCTATAGCTTGAAAGGAGCCATGGAAGCCCAGAGTAACTCAAGATGAAATGGAAATCACCCTCTGACTAAGAGGTTTAACCAAGATTAAAATGGTAAAAGAGGGAAAAAAAGCATTGCTCAGCTAATCTTCAGCTCTCTTCAAGTCCTATCACATCTGCACTGGCACATTTGCACATACCACCAGACAGGCCCAAGCCAGGTGAGCTAAGCAAGATAAAAGCAGATGCAGGAGGAAAAAAAGTCCATGTGCATAAAGGCTTCCTGCTTTCAGGTCAGGAGAAGATTAGACACAATGCTGGGAGGACCACACTCCTTTCTGTAAGGGATATTTCCATAGCTAACAGTTGGGAAGAGCGTTTGGCTTGTTCGGAGACGACAAAAGGTCGGCTCCTTTTGATCTTTCCCTTTATTCTCCTCAACAGAGTTTTTAAAGGCATTTTCTTTGGTGAGCTATAGACCTGTGAACTGCATTCCTTGGTGTTTGCATATGAACTCACTTCCTCAACAGGACCACGTGAGATCCAGGTGGGTACGGAGCACAAAGACACTGCATGATGCAGAGTGTTTCTAATGAAGGTTGTAGGTAAAGATGCCTTGTGCATCCTGCTTCCTCCAAGCCACATTGCCTGGGGCTATTGGCAAGTTTAATTGTTTTGTTCTGTGATCACCCAGTAGGTCCTGCTTCTGAAAGGCAGAGCTCGAGACTGTAACCATCAGCATCTCCTCCAACAGCCAATCTAATGAGAGCCAGTGGGGAAAAAAACCCACCAAAATAAGGCAGGTAAAAAGACAACAGTGTAGGACTCTGACAGTATTTGTGTCACTGCTAGTAGCTGGCAAAGAACAGCCTCCATAGTAATAGTGTCCATTCACCCATTACTGTCAGGGGCATTCACATGCCTAGAACTTCACTTTGGGCAGCAGGAAAAGGGCAGAAGGACACTTGCAATGGCTCCCACAGTGCTCTCCCATGGGGTCTGGCAGCAGGAGCTGGCAGCAGAGGTGATGCTGTCACCAACTGAGTGCAAAAGAGGAGAAGGCTCCAAAACGTTGGCTCAAAAGGCTTCAGAATAAACTATGTACAACATGAACAAATGGGTTATCACCGGGTACATCTACTGCATGACATGCTACTAAATGAAGGATGAGACACGTTCACAGAGATTTCCCGCCTGCCTCCTGTGACAATCCAGCAAACATCAGAATATGCACATTTAACAAAGCAGCGCCAGGTGTCCCAGCCGGCAAGCACCCTCCTGGAAGCATTGCTCAAGTCTTAATCTCCACGTCCTGCTCTCTGGAGGGGATGAGACTGAAATCTGAGGATGTGGGATGTAGAAGGCTGCAGACAGGGTCAGTTCAACAACCTTGCATCAGGCCCAAGGCATCTCCAGTGGTTTATTCACTCCCCCAAGCTCTTCACTTCTAAAGAAGCATCTTTCAAACAAAGCTAGCACGGCCTCAGTTAGGCTGAGGCTCCAGAAGGGAGATTCACTGCAGCAGATAAGCCTCTTCTGTTTATTTTTAAAAGGCTGTTTTCCTAACCTTGGATTGGAATGGGAGATTTGACTCCTGGAAAGTCCATGAAAGAATGAACACACAAACACACTCACACACCATCCCCCCGGTGTTACAACCAACTCAGCAGAGCAATCGCTGCCACCGGGCCACTTTCAGCTGGAAAGCCACAGCTCGAGTCACTTGTTCTTGCAAACCCCTGCAGTTAACACAGACATCATTATTGCCTCTGGATTCCTCATGGCATCAAAGCCTTGGCTAACTCTGCCAGTTGGGTTCTGTCAGAGCAGAGTCTTCCAAGCCCCAGAAATCTAATTAGACAGACTAAAAATCACAAAAGCCTCAAAATACTCCAGCAAAGGAATTGTACAACTGCAATGGAGTAAGTGCTGTATAACCTTTTGCAGCCAAATTGTATATCCAAACCCGGGCTTCCTTTTTCTTTCTAACCATCCCCAATTAGAAAGCCAACAGCCAAGGACAGGCAGCAGAATGCTATGAGAGTCCAAGCTGTTACTGCATACCTAATGGAGAACCTTCAAATTATGAGGAGGCTGACAAACTCAGAAGGACACCTCTCTAAAATCCTAGTACAACCACCACAGCAAGCTGCAGACTGGATCAAAGCTTTGCTGCTCCTTGGCAATGGGAGAGTGAGAATTCCCAGGAACCAGCCCCCCAGCCAGGGTCACTGCCATCCAGGCACCCTTGGGAGCTCTTCTTCACTCCTCCTACCCCAAGTCTTCTGTTCCTGCCCTGTGAAGGGACCACACGCGATGAGAATCCCATGTGCCTGGGCACATGGAGCAGAGGGATCAACGTCTGCTTCTGCTGCAGGCTGTTTTGCTTCTCCATAGCTACTCAAGAACTGAGTTAAGGTTACACAAGAAACCCGAGTTACCATTTCACTGGAGCCCCAGCTCTCTTTAGGAGCTGCGGAATACTTTTCTACACCCACTGCCCCATCCTTCACTCACTCACACAAAGGTGGGTTTTCTCTCCCCTGCACTGTGGGGAGAACCAAGCCAAGCAGGTTTTCATGCACTCCTTCCATGTGCCAGCACCTCCCAAGGAGAAGCTCACAGCAGGGCTGCTCTAAGGGGGTCCATCCACACATGGGGGTTCCCATCACCATCACAGCTCACACAGGTCCCTTTGCTGGAGAAGGATTGGCTCGAGGTTTGCTCCTTTACAGCCACTTCAATGAACACAGATTAACAGGAATGTAAAAATTCACAGGGAAACTCTCAAAAACCCTCAGCGAGTGTAAATTTACATCCAATATGCTTGGAACATGTCAATAAAATATTTATCATTACATTGTGCCTCTCCCAACTGTTGTGTTTTCCCTCTTGGCAGAGGTTAAAATGACTCCTCACCATCCTGTGTGTATGCTATAGATATGCTTTCAAAACTGCCTGCCAGTGGGGAACAGCAAATTTGGTTCAGGAGCACGCTCTAAAAAAGCTTTCACAGAGCAATTCAGATTAGGAGAGCAGGCCTAAGTGTTCAATCTGCCTTTAGGGGGAAGAGAAATGCACAGTAAATCACTTTTTCTAGTAAGCGTTTCCTATCGCCAAAACCAATTCAGGACATGGAAACCTGACCACTGAAATCAGAATCCAGCTTAACAGTAATGGAAATATGCATCATCCAAACCACCTGCATCCCTGTGCAGCATTCCACGTTTGCTTAGGAACACTCAGCCACCACAGCTTGCTACCTGAATGCTGAAAACCAGAGAACAGGGCATGCACCAACCTTGTTCTGTGAAACACCCCTTAAAAAAGCTTGAAACCATCATTAGCCAAAAACAGAAGTGCAAGAACGGAGAGAGACTTGCACAAAGCATACACACAAAACCAGAAAATCCCCTTCATTCATGCAGCCTTTCAGTCCTGAAGGATCCCAGTTGCTTTCCAAAGTGACTCAACCTATCTGCTGCAGCAGGGTCAGATGCGCAGAACCATCTCCAGAGCAACACACAATAATGGTAACACAAGGGACCAGAAACAAAGAAAGAAAAGATGATGAAGAGGAGTTTTGGGAGGGCAGATTACTTTATTGAAAGAGTGAAATGAAAGCAGGCTGGTAGCGCACATCCTAACCGCGTGCTTTGGTAGCACCACAGTTCATATTCCTCACTATCTCCTCTGGCAATGTCATCAGAAGCTGTGCAAGAGGAAGAGGAGGGCAACTATCAGCCTCTTTCACCATCATATTTCCCAGCCTTGGCTGGCTGTGGGAGGAGACAGATCTCCTGATTTACCTCTCTCTAACCAAGGCCGGTGCCTCTCCTCCTTCCCCAGCAGTGCCCCGTGCAGAGGAATTCCCCTTACGGGCTTAAACCCCCTGCCTGATATGACTTGAACTTCATTTTCTTTGGGCAATTTTCCTGAAAGAAAATAATAATAATATGGGAGTGTCCTGCTGAGGTTAACCACTAATGCAGTAAAACGAGATGGAAGGCAAATGGTGCAAACCCACTTTGAATGCCGATCAGAAGCTGGGGGAGTATTAACTGTCAAGCAGCCTGTGGCACTCACATCACTCCCTCCCCTCCTTTAACTGCTACCACGAGAGCTACAAGCTCTTACATATTCTACACATGGCTTCAAATACAAAAGCCTGAAAAACGAGAGGCAGATGAGCTGTCTTAGCTCAGAGGCAGGAGGTTAAAACCACCTCAAATCAGAAAGTCTGGTACAATATTTAACCTCTGAAACTAGGAATGTTTAAAACCCAGTCGGCATCGATCAGCTCTTCATGTCCCTGGCTCTCCTGCTGCAACAGAACAAACCCAGGGATCCCAGGGTGATCTATGGAAGAGGAGGAGCCCGCTGCTCATAGAGACATAACTTATAGAAGTCAACAGAAGAGAAACAACATCCAAGTTCTCAGGACAGAAAATACTCATTTTATGGAGTAGGTGGGAAGATTTGCTTCAATCTCTTCCATTTCACGCTGGTTAGTCTTGGATCTCCACTCCATCATTAAATGGGTGCAATAAGCCATATTCTGGCAGTGCACGATCTCTGCTGCTGAGACTTTGGTGCTGTGCAAATGAAGCTGGAGCAAGAAGGCCACAATCAGACACTATAAAGGTGGCTAAAGACAGGAAGGAATGAGAGGAGACTCGGCACTAAGGCCTTAGAATGCATTCTCCATGGTCCCGCCCCCAGGCTCTTGTATTTTCACTCACTGTCCTACCTAAAGAGAGCACTAAAGGTGCTCCTCACATTTCATTAAAAGAAGCTCAAGAGATTCCTTCCAGTAAGAACTTCCCTTCAAATTTCATTAATAAGAGACAGTCTTCACACTGCAACATGTTTAACAATATTCCCCTCCTGATCCAGGCAGCAAACTCTTCCCCTTTTGGGCTACACAGCTCCTGCCGCAAGGAACATCCTGAACAAGTTCAGCTGGATCCTAGAGCTCATGCTACAAAGAGCTCTGACGGTGCTTCCCTGCGGCTCACTCCACTACGTACAGCCACATCCCACATCCCAGCAGACCTTGTCCTTTCCTGGCTCCTTGAATAAGGGCTCCAAATCCCAAGGTCACTGCTGCTTACATTTTGGCAAATACTCCGATCTCTCAGCAAACCAGGATTTCAGTAAACACAGAGCCCAAGCACCCACCCTTAAACAAGGGGAAAGCCATCAAAAACAGCAAGTAGAAGTTATTTGCTTAACATCATACATACAACCTTGCAGGCCACCTAAAGGGCCCTTGGGCCTCACTCCCAAGGAAAAGAGGAATCCTCAGCGCCTGGAAAAGGGAACGCATCAGATTTTCCAGCAGCAGTCCCGCTGGCTCAGGAACCAAGTTTTTATCTGTAGGATGGCAGCTGCAAGCAACATTTCAAGATGCAAAGGCATGACAGTGATGGCACTAAAGCTGCTTTCCCCCACAGACTTTAAACTCTGTCAGGGAGGAGACTGGAAGGACAGAAAACAACATTAACATGCGCTTCAGATCCATTTGGCAGGGAAAGCAAGCCTCCTCTCCCCTCAGTATCACCCAAATATATCAAAGTGATGGAAATCACATTATGATAGATAGATCAGTCACTCTGATATATATGTTTATCATGTAAGGAGCTAATTGCAAACATTCCCTTCTCCACCCTTTCCTTCCACTCCCAAACCAAGGAGACTCTGCTAAACTGAAATGACCTAAACAAAACCCCAAAACCCAACCAAACAAAACCCAACCCAAGCAAACAAGACCTGAATCAAACTACTTCCACCTTCTGTCAGTCCAACATTTCCATGCATCTGGAACCAGCGGCTCTTCTCTGCAGTATTTATACAACTCCCTGCCATTTCCCCGTGTTCTGGATTAAATTGCCTACAACGTTTTCCTTTGGCAGAGGTGGAATTCGAGTTGCAGCATGTCAAACAGCATCTGAGGACGCTTTCATCAGCACTGCTGTTCTCCTCCTGTTATCCCAGCACCCATGGAGGTCTAGAGAGGATCAGGCCCTACCCTGTTACAGCACTGCACATCAACAGAGCAAGAGTCCTGCTCCAGAACCCTCACAGTGAGAGCAGACAAGATAAACAGAGACAGGGAAGCGCTGGAGGCTCCATGAGGGGCCCCAGCTCACACCGAAGGAGCTGGGTGCAGGCTAGACACCCAGCACAGCAGGCTGGCCACCAACCCCGGCGCCCTTGCATTGCTTTGCTAGTCAAGTCTTCTTTGCAAAGTAGTGTGAAATTCCGGGAATGAGGCATTGCACACAGGAAAGGAAAAACTCGGAAGCGAAAGACGTGACTATAAATACACACACAAACCTCCAGCAGCTATTGCGTGCGAGAGGGAGAGCTGCCACGTGTTTCTTCCACTATCGGGAGGTTTCAGCACAACCCAAAGTATGTCAATACACTGCATTACCTCACAGGGCTCTCAGAGCCAAGTCTTCCCAAGGAGTCAAAAATACCCACCAAAACCACTTGCACAAACAGACTCCCATGGCCAGTTATTTCCTCTTGCCTGGTTCCTTCCACACCAGATAATACAAACTCTTGAATCTGGACAACCGGAGCTAACGGGCAGCAGAACACAAACCCTTTTTATTGTCTAAAATCCCGCCTTGGTCAGTCAAAGCTTAAAATAACCACTGCCTCCTACCCTGCTCCGTGCCCTTGCAAATGGAGTCGGAATGACCTAATGTTTTCTCCCAAGGGATGGGTGAGGCTGGCCAGAAACACCAGCTGGAACCTTCAAAGGCACCAAAGACAAAACAGGCTGCAAACCAGAATTCCTGCATCCACTTCAAGGCTCGGCCATTCCCTCAGCTATGGAGCAGCCACAGAAGTAAGGTCAAACTGGGGATGGCCACATCAGCCCTATCCTGTCAACAGGATGAAAGGCCTTTTGGAAAAGGAGACCACCTCTCAGCTGTGTGTGCTCCTCCACCAGTGCAGAGTCCCTCACAGCAGCTCCTGGTCATGCTGCAGTACCAGTAAAGGACATAATTCCTGCCAGAATGGGACTGGTTTGGGTTGAAAGGGACATTAAAGCTCATGGGCAGGGACACCTTCACTAGAGCAGGTTACTCCAAGCCCCTGTGTCCAACCTGGTCTTGAGCACTGCCAGGGATGGGGCAGCCACAGCTTCTCTGGGCACCCTGTGCCAGCATCCCTGCACACAGCATCCCCCTCAGTGACAATCACACCCTGACTTCCCAGTCCACGCTGTTCCTCTGTGGCAAGGCCGGTGCAGCCGCTGTCTCAGAGGATAAAGCTTCTGACTCCAAATGTTCTTCCTGGTGCTTTTGTAATGACTCCAGGAGGGCAGGCAGGGACCATCAGTGTACCAGCAGCACTGTGTTCCAGGGCACTTACTCCTCAGCAGTTTAATCAACCCTGGCATATGTGAATGGCTGCAACTCCAGCCTAGCAATATCTTGTCAAAGCTGCCTTCCCTCATAGCCCTCAATGAGCAAGCAGCTGATCTAGACAAAAAGCTGCAGCAGACACCCTGCATCCAACCCCTGAAACTGGCACAGGTACCTGAAGTTAACCCAAAGACACTCACACAGCACCAATCAGTCACTTCCCCTGATGGAGGTGACTCCAGAGAGGCCTCAGAGACGCCAGAAGAACCTGACCACATCTGCCCAGCAGGACATCTCCCAGCAGATTAATTTACCAAACCCTCCAGGAAACTCCTCAGAGAGGTATGAAACCACCTCCAGGTGAGCACTGGGCTATGGAAAACCACACAGCACCTTCCTGTACCTAACAAAAAGCGTTACTCATGCCCTTCAATGAAAGCTAATGACAGCCCAAAACCGAGACTCAGCCAGGAGAGGCAATGCCAAGAGCTGGAGTGGAAAGAGCAAGGGGGCAAGCTTAGAGCACACAAAGCTCTCACTGTACCAACTGGATAACACAAGCCCCCCTCATTGAAACATTCATGTACAGTTTAGAAGCAGAATTGATTCAGTCAAGTAAGGATTAAACAAAAAAAGACCAAAACCACACTATCCCATGAGCCCAAATCTCTTCTCTTTCCAAAACCCCCTGAAAGAAACTTGCCTTTGCAGATAACCAGTCACTACTCAGCCCTGGAACACGTAAACTCCTTTTTAAACAGAAACACAGTGGGGACAGAAAATAGGTGGATTATTTGAACGGTTTTCTCCCTTCTTCAACCTCAGCCTCTTTCTCTTATCCCTTATCCTTCCAAATCAGCCGAACAATTTAAACCCATGGCTTTGCATAACAGCGCTGCCTTCTCCCAGCAGCGCTGGCAGCTCCGCGGAGCCCTCCGGCACAACCCAACCTCTGCTTTTCTTGTTTTCATTTTTATTTTAAGAGAAAACATTTCTGGCGAGAGCTTTGCTCTCAGTCACAATGGGACAAGCCTCCAGCTGGCAGGAAAGCAAGGGCTGTGACGTTAACAAACACCACCAACACGCGGTTTGGCAGCTAAGTACACCCACAGCATGGGCTGGAGGATGGGAACGCTTGACCCGGCTCAGGATCCCTCCCTCAGCCTTGGGAGAGCCACTTCGCTTTCCACACCCTCACCTGCAGAGAAGCAAACCAGGGTGTGCAGCAGCACCTCAGCACCCACAGACCAGGTCTACCATGGCCAGCACCATGCACATGCCTGTGCTGCCGGTGGCTGGAAAGCCATCCCCCTTCTCTAGGCAACGCTGACACAAACTAAGATTAATTGAACAGCTGCCCAATGAAGTCTGCTTTAAATAATCCAGATGGAGGCTTGTGTGGGTGATAAATTAAGAATAATAATCTATTCCCTTTGGTGTGCACAGAAAACGTGTGTGCACCCTTCCCTCACACCCCTCCGCATGCCTGTGCGCACCAGCTCCCAGCAACAGGCCCTTACTTGACCTGGAAGCTCTCAAAAACCCAATTCTTGGTAGTCAGGATTCAATAGGTAGCCTTGAAAGAAAGCCACGTTACCCAGGTGGATCTGCCCCAAATGGCCATTTTTAAGCTGTGGAAATAAGGGACATCTAAGAGAGCTGGTAAACGTCCCCAGAACTCAGACCACCACTACAGTTGAAAGGAATTCAACCACTGCAACAGGATAATCAGCAGCCTGAAGTCAAATTGTATTCTCCCCCCTCACAACATGCATGCTAACTGCCCCCACAAGAGCATTTACCAGAGGCTGGGATTTGGCAAGTCAGCAAGCAGCCTCGCTACACTTGGTTAGCTTGCCTCTCCAGATGTGTTTGGGAACGGTCTCTTACTCATTTTGGTGCTATGTGACCAGTCTGTCCAAACCCAGATCTCCAGCTAAAAAAAGTCCTCTCTTCCATGGCATGCTTCATCATCACATCATCCTGAGCAAGAACGTGCAGGATTTGCGAACAGGCATTTTGCAGGCTGCTTTCCCCTTGGAGGAAAAGCAGGAACTGGAAAGGCTGGGAAGAGAGCGGATCCTCATTCCAAATTGCTGCAATTCCATTGACAACTCTGCCATCACCTCCCCTGGGACACCCAGAGCACGAATGTACTGCACTGAGGTTTTACCCCCAAGAGGGGTCTGCTCACCCAGCACCAACCACGGCAAAGCTGTCCCCTCCCCACATGGAAACCAGGTTTGATTTCAGGTCACGAGCAGCAGAGCTGAGGACTGTAATAGTCCTGGCAGGAGCTGAACCAACTTCTGCCACTGATGGCTTTGGACAAAAGACAGACAAACACAGCAGAAAACATCTGTGACGAAGGTCCCAATCCATCACAGCAACAGAAGGTTCAGCACGTGGTTGGACCCACTTCACTGGAACAGCTCAAGCGCTTGACTTCCACACACACAGACCTGGGCAAAACCAGGAACTGGTTTATCTCTGGGGATGGGAGGGCCTTTACCAGCAGCTCCATCTCCTTTCTAGCACAGTGATTTCTGTCAATGCCATCAGAATTAAGTCAAATATCCAAAAGGCATATTTACATGAAATGAATGGACTGAAAGAAGAATAATTCCATTGCTGTTTTAAATAAGCCTGAGAAGTACCTATGTAAAGATTTCGAGTCTCCATCACGACACTATCCAACAGAGACAGGGGAACAAATGTTAATCTAACACAAGATGTATGCACAGCATAAATCTCCACACTCATTGTGCAGAGACAATAACATCTTCCCACAGCTCGTAACTGTATTTAAAATTCATTTATGTAAATTACAATAGCACACATATGATAAAATTGTTAAAGCAGAATGTGCCCCTTGCTCAAAACAAAAGGAATGCCAAAAAAGAGATTTTTTTATAGCAATAAAAATACCTATTTCTAGTTCTATTTAAAAGTAGACGCTCTCAATCATGCACTATTAATTTCCCCAATTTATTGTGAAGCCAAAGGCAACAAAGTGCTGGTATGGAGTAATTGCAAAAATCACTATGTCAGGAAAAAAAAGGGGGGGAAAAGGCATTAAGCAGCCAGTCAAGTTTGATGAACGACGAGAACCAAGGAAAAGCCTGTGATTAAGTGAACGGGGAAGTGCGAGTTACAGCCCTAAAGATAGACAGCAGAGGTGTTGAAAGCCTTCCCCAGGAACAGGCACTGGAAGAGAGTGTCTGGGCTTAAGGAAAGAGATGATTTCAAAACTAACGTATTGCCCACCTTGTGGTTAGAGCAGAGGAAAGCAGAACCCTTACAGGACCCAGAGAGGAGAACGGATTCTACTGCGGGAGATTTCATTCAAGTGTGTTTAAAAATGAAAATGCTCTGGAGATAATGCCAAGCTGTATCTGGTTCCAGTGAGCCTCTGAACTCTGAAGTGAGGTATTAACTTACCCCACACTCGCCCACAGCATCCAGAATAGAAGCATTACATAATTAGAACATGGATGTCCAAGTGAGGCCCGACACTGCTTCCAGCCACTGCAGCAATGAACTCCTCCTTCAGAGCCATGGAAGCTGCCTTGTACCCGAGCAGAGCCATTCAGCAGCATGTAGGGGCTTTGTAAGAGACACTAGCAGGCTTGCATGAAAACTAAGCAGCTTCTAAGGAAAATCCAGTGGGATCCAGGGAACCTCACTGCAGTTCCTAATGAGGTAACGTGCAAGTGTAACTGCTCACACCAAAATTTTTCCACTGCTGTCCAAGCCAGCCAGAGTAGCAGTGTACATTAAAACCCAGCTCTTACAGTATTTCATTCACACAGAGCTGCTGCCCTTCAGACTCTTATTTCAATTATTCCACATACATTCATGCCCTAAACAAGGGCATGCAGTGACAGGACGTGGGGGAATGGATTTAAGCTGGCAGAGGGGAGACTGTGGTGAGGCCCTGGCACAGGGTGCCCAGAGAAGCTGTGGCTGCCCCATCCCTGGTGGTGTTCAAGGCCAGGTTGGATGGGACTTGGAGCAAGCTGCTCTAGTGGAAGGTGTCCCTGCCCGTGGCAGGAGTTGGAACTAGATGAGCTT
>JANHGB010051697.1:0-12412 GCA_026283785.1 Coracopsis vasa | reverse complement strand
ACCTAGTACCCTTCGCAATGGCTCATTTTTCATATGGTTATACTTAGAGCCTGTTGTCATAGAATCATAGAATAGCTAGGGTTGGAAAGTACCTTAATTAATATCACCTAGTTCCAACCCCCCCTGCCATGGGCAGGGACACACCACACACCAGACCACATCACCCAAGACTTCATCCTACCTGGTCATAGTACAGTAATAAAATGCAAAGGGGAACTTCTATATTGTCATGAATTTCCCCTTCGTTCAGCCATTGTTTCAGTGAATTCTCAAAAATCACATTGGTCTGCAGAGCTATGCATCTCTTTATTGGTAACAGAAGTATTTACTGAAATCTGATCTTGTTCACGTTCCTTGAAATACCTATTTCACCACAGATAATCACAAAAGCTAGGACATACTAAGCATAAATATATGCACTGTCAGTGATGAATCACTGGTTAACCTAACAGATGGTGTTCCAATTAGGGGGGAATTATTTACATAGACAAACAGCTTCCAGGAGAATTGAGAGGCAAGATACTGGAAGCAACCATCCTTCTACACAGTTGACTGGAAGATTGTCTTTTTATAGCTTCTGATTTGGAACTTTGAAAAGCAAGGCCGATATACAGCGCAGAATCTGATGTGCAGAAAGTAATTAGTATTGAGGCAATCTGTAGTATTTTTTGTAAGATTACTAAACTGCACAGATACAGATCTTTAGAAGCTTTTACAGTGAAGTGAATGAGGTTATATTGGTATGTTGCATTAACTAAAGAGTTCTTTAAAATATTAATTAAAAGGAATAATGTTACAAACAAAATATGAGGAAAGAGCTTTACAGATTAATTACGAAGTTTTCTGATGTATGATGCAGAAAATGCAGACTATTACTACAGAAATGTTGTCAAGAACAAAATTGAAACAATAAAGGAAAGTTTATTCGTTATAGGCAGGAATATAGAGTAAAAAATTAATTTTTCAATTCTTCATAATGAAAAAAAGCATTCATGCATTTTGGGAAGGCTGAGATGGGAAGTAATTTTTTTCTCTTTTTGAATGTGATGGAGAACAATCCATTCCACCAGCTACTTTTTTTTTCCTCCCTGATGCATAGCTACTGGAATTTGGAAAAGCTGTGTTCTTCACATGTCTAGCACATTTTTCGTTTCAATGAACTCAATTTCAAGCAAAAGGGTTCAGAATTAAATCAACGGCAATACCTTCACTGATGTTAGCAAGAAAAGAAACGTCACTGGCAAAATGTTAGCTATTTGACTTAACACAGGTTCTCTAAAATAGGAAAGAAAAAACCATCATGCGTTAGTCAATGTAAATTGAGAGCGCAGTGACGGGCATTTAAAATTTATGTTCTAAGATAAAGCACTTAGTTACATCAAAGGACTGTATCCCTGAATGATGGCATTTCCTAATTTTCAGTAGGAATAGCCGGTTCTTACCCTCTGTGTGGACAAGCAGTACAGGAAATGACTGCAAGAGTTTCTTAGGAGGAAATTAAGGAGATCAAGTGCTGATTATTAGTTATTCTTAGTAAGGCAACCACAACAATGGAGATCTAACTTCACAGAATTTAACTTTTCTTCTTGGTATCTGATGCTGTTCAAAACATCTATTTTAACAACTGGCATTTGTTTGGTAACTTTAAAAACACAAAGTAAGTCATACACTTTTCTATCCAGTGACACATAAAGAAATCCCGTGATGAACATAACAAAAATTACTGTGCAAAACCAAACCTTATACTAATTTTAAATTAAATGGCCCTTTTAGCTTAAGATGTGAAGATTGACCAGACCCTATTATTCAGGTGGTTATACAACCAGCAGGCCATTTTCATGAGCCAACAAAAGAAATGTTCATAAACATCAAAATTAAATCAGCTGTCTAAAAGCCTCATGCTGATTACTATCAGACAATCTAATACATGCATCTTTAGTTAACCCAAGCATAACAGAACCATCCCAGTACTGGCGAAAAATGTGCTCCAGCAGTCAGAGACTTACAGTCATTCTCCTCAAGCTTAAGTTTGCCTTACTGTTCTCTACAAACAGCTGGTATCTAAGTCCATCTGTTTCTTGCCCTGGCTCCATGTGACAGCCTTCTGTTCAAACCTATTCAAATTACTTCATTTCATGCATACTACTCTTATTTTTGTCATAAACCAACAAAAATTTATAATGCAAACAAAACACAAAATCTTAAAACGTTGGTCATCAATATCCAAGCAAACAAGAAAGGTTTTGACCTAATTTTCAGCCCTTCCTACCCACAGTCTGTTGGCATACCCTCACAATTCCTGTTTTGGAAGGCAATTCCCTTTACCTCCTTTCCGAAGCAAACCCTAGAGTGTATACAGAAGCCAGCACTGTAGATTTTCCTAGCCTTTACTAACACCAACTATACTTCTTTAAGCCTTCTAATTTAGATGAGAAGTAGCAGCTAATTAGTCACATCTGCCAGGGCTCACTCCTTTACCAAGCAGTTTATTGCAAGACTATGCTGAATTATTCAAACAAATTCTTATTTTGCCCCTGGATGTCTCTGACACCCAGATGACTAATACCTCACTGTAACAGCACAAAAACCAAGGACATTTGGTATGTCAGTGTGTGACACAGCTCTAAAAGTCCTTACATTTGCACTATGACAAAGTTCTCGACTTGAGACCAGATGCTTCATAATAGGGTAATGAAATGTGATTTATTGCAAATATTAACAAGATAATGGGATTAGTTTATTGTGTAATGGGGCATTAACATTTGCAATATTCTAAAATCAAACTTGTTCTGTGACGAGTCAAATTTTCATAGTGTTTTGGAACACACAAATGATAAACTGTCATTCGCCATGGTCAAATAAGTATGTCTGTCTGTTAGAGATTAACATGAATTTTATGTGAGGAGCACCAAAGCCCTGGCAACACAGTCTGAAATGTTATCCAGTGCTTATCCTTTGCTAGTGTTGTCCACTCTACCAGCATCCTGCTGGACTGTTTTTGTGGGAATTAGTCTGGAGATAGGAGGAAAAGAAGGCGTATTACTATTATTTCCTTTTTGGTGCTCTCTCAGTTGTTATTAAAAAGCAGCATGAAATCCTGTTTCCTTGAAGAGGATGAACAAGCAGGACGTGGTTTCCAAGGCTACTTTTCCAGACAGTCCTGTGACTTAAGAAATCTCACCCTTACCCCCTCTTGGCAGAAATGACTGGCTCTGCTTGTTTGCTTGCTTGCTAATTATTTGCCTCATATGCACATACAGAAAACACAAACTAGAACTACTATTTTTTATCATTCCTCAGAAATCCTTCTCCCTCAATCCCCACGATAAGCTTTCTGCTCTGTTTTTTCAGCTATATTACTCCAGGTGGAGTTTCATTGCTTCTTTCATTGAACCTAAATGTAAGATACTTAGCATACCTATCACCATAAACAAGACCTGTCACTACTTACAGGTTAAAAAAGAGGTCCACTGTTCAGCCACCTGGCTGGCTTGAGTCAAGGTCAGAGTTGCACACATCTTCCCAGTTCCTTCTACAAGAGTAGGAGTAGTAGCTCCAGCTGTGAATTCTAGTTAGGAATCTAAACCAAATGTTTCAAGATCACTTCCCTCCAGCTATGCCAGTGGCATCAAGGTTTAGTGTCTGCAGACACATGCATGCACTATTGCATACCTTGCCTCACAACATGATTTCCATCAAAAGAAAGCCAGACAAGCTGGAAAGGGACTGCACTGCCCTTGCATGTTCACATTATTGCTAGAGATGACTGGGGAAACAGGACAACTGTGCTGTGCAATATGCTTACCACAGTCCCACCAGAGCCTCCATAAATTTACCTCTGTTCTTTATTTTTAATAATCCATCTAAAATCATATAATCAAATAGTGCTACTTTTCTGCTATAAGCCTCATTTAGTAATAATTTTGATAAGAAATGGAACATTGCATAGTGAATTTGCCCTGCAATCTTCATCTTGAGGAGCTCATGTCTCCTACCGCTGCTATCTTCTTTCCAAGAGCATGACACTTGCAGTTCACTGACACTATCATAATAAATGTTAGTTGTGACAGATTTTGTTTAGATGTATATAGATGGCTGATTTAAGTATATGGTTATAAACAAGTGCCAGGGTATCTTTCAGTTTACATACAACAATGAACAGTGCATAGTATTCCTTTAAAAAGAAAAAAGACAGAGTGTAACAGCAATCTGAAATTTCAAGTATCTTATCTGTAACTTACAGAAGTAATTATGGCTATAAAAATGAAACCTAATACTCCTGAAACTGAAACCTTCTCAAATTACCATCTGTTATCTCAATAAAAACCACAGGCTGTGAAAGTAAAACCTTTTCTACATAGTATCTACTATTGCTTAATGAGATGTACATATAGTTGAATGAGTGACATCTTCCAAATAGGCTGTGGATTTAAATTAAAAATAAATACAGTTATAGACATTTTTAAGGTATGTCCAAGGTTGAAATATGTATTTCACATATTCTGATGTCTGAAAGAAGAGTTATACAGAGTACAACACTACATACCATTTTGTAATTGCATACAGTCGTATAAGCATACTGCATGTGTAGTATAAGAAAATCAGTAGACAATATACTTTTTACAACATCTTACATCTTCACCTCTGCAATAACACAAGACAGTAGTAAAAACTACTTGCCATTTGACCTTTCAGTAAAAAGCAACACCTCAGGGGACTGAAAAACATGTATTTTGTTCTACTTGAATCAGTCTAAACTGAATGAAAAAATGAGGGTTTCATTGATTACAGGAGAGCCATCAAAGACTTTATCAAAAAAAGATGTCTTTCTTTCATATGTACATTTCAATTGTGGTATTTCAGCTGAGAAACACCATATTTTCCTTCTGAAAACCTGTCTATGTTAAACAGAAGAGGAAGAGGCACCAGAAGAGAGAGGAGAGAGAGATTTACAGTCACAGCTATAAGCCATGGTGGCTTCTGAGGCCCACCATCAACTTTTTTCACCCTATTCAAACCCATAATGTTTCCTACCCAAGGCAGCTGCCTCTAAAAGAAAAAGGGTGATAGCTCTGTGAAAGGAAGGGGTTCTCGCTCCTACCATAATAGGGACTCAGAAATCTACGCTTTCTTATGAATTTGCCCCCAGTGGGACCTGCACAGCAGATGCCCATCATTTCCCATCTTGCATTCAAACCTCCATTATGCTATAAGGCATGCCAATTCTGAACTAAGTAACAACATAAACGTCAGCACTTTTCTTCTGTATGATATTTTCAGATTGTTTTCCATGAAAAATTATAATTAAAAAAAAAACCACCAAAAAACAAATAAAAAACCAAAACACCAAAAACCAACAAACAGACAAAAACCACTGTTTACGTCTATTATTATTCAGAGTGTGCACTTTAAGCACGTCTTTAGATGCTATCTTGTAGAGATGCTTTGCCTAATGGGAGTCTTGAACGAAAACTGTGCCCTATTCTGAATGCATAGAAGGTATTTTACCCTCTCATTCACACCATGATATGTCTTCAGTGAGATAAAATCTTAGTGTCAGTTTCCATCCATCATGTGTCTCAGGTTCTGTCTATCCCCATCTCTTCATTTTCCCTCACAACAAATTTCCTCAAACAACAGTGCTCTCCTAGTTCCAGTACGTTCCACAGACCACACCTTTATGGTTGCTGTAGCTGGCCATTAAAAAGCTCCATCCCCTAGTAATAACTGGCAGCTGGCAGAATGAAAAATGCATGACACTGCTCAACTCCATGAAAGAAGGATGCTCAAAACCCTTTTTTATCTTCCTACATCTTTCATTCAAAGTTTCTGAAGATAGCAATATGCTATCTAACAGAATTAAAGGCCAGCCTTTTCATTAATAAGCTAAGAACTCTAGTTTCTCTCCTCATTCTTCTTATCCTAACTTATCTTCAAATTGCATGTGAGAATAATGCTCTTATGAACCCTTGTCCCTTCCACACACTCTCATGCTTCTAGTTCCCCATTAGGACAACATGGTGAAGTGGCTTCTCTGCAGCCAATAATCTTCACATAGAACACCCTCTTTGTTGTCACAGACCCACCTTGCTCTAAACACAGCATCATTTCAATCTCCCCACAATAAGGAAATTACCCAGTAGTAAGATTGTCTCGCGAAACCAAGCCATCAATCAATCAATCAAGATTGTCACAAAACAATCCCTGCTCTCCCTCACTGGTCCAAACCTCCATATCCCTGAATTACACAACGTGTAGCATACTTCAGCAATCCGGCAGGAGATGGCACTTCAAAGATTGTGTTGAGGGAGCTCCATTGGTGTAAAAAGCTGTAAACTTGTACGCTGCACTGGAAGACGAGGCTTCTGAATTCAGGGTAGCCTGGCAGCTTTTGTTTTCCTTTCCTAGTTCCCTCATGCCTACTCCATGATAAATTTCCACTGTGTGATCTGCACACAGCTCAAAATGCATGTACTGATCTCCTCTGATTTATGGAGTATCATCACATATTGTGATAAAGAATAAAAATAGTCCACCAGTGATGAACTGGAAAAAGGTTTTGGTTTTGCTGGGCCTTGTCAGGGAGCATGACTGACCTCTTGAACCCAGGTTCTTCAATGTAAGCAGCATGTGCCCCAATAAAATGAACTTTGGTTGGACTCATGGACATTGGCAAGTACATTCAGAGTCAAACCGTAATGAACTGAGAATTCCTTAAAAAGCGGTTATAAGGATTTTAAATTAATATGATAAATTGTAAATTTTTGTACAATATTTTTAAATTTAACCATGACATTCCTTCTAGTGTTCTTGATTACATTTTCATATTGACACTCGTGTTTTTCCTTCATAGGTTGAATTGCCATAGTTTTCCCCTTTTCTTGCCCTTGCTACATATCTTTATATCTTTTATTGCCAGTTCTGATCACCACAAGGTTGGGGTTTTATTTTTAAAAATGAAAGTATTCTGAGAATGTATTTCTTTCAAATAATATACGTAATACTTAGACGCCTTTGATCCCATAAAGCTGAGAGTCCCACAAAATACATAATTTTATGTAAACTCATTGTAAGAGAAACAGTCATCAAACCATGACATGACTTTCACCATGAAGAACTTAAAAGATACTGAAGAGCTTCCATTAGAGTCCTTTTTTCTTTTTCTTCAATACATCTGTTATCCAGCACTGGCTCATTCTGGATTTGAGTTTAGTTTCTTAAATTTCTGCATGAAAAGAACTGTTTGTCCTTGAATTCTTAGGGAATATTTAAAAGAAACCTAACAAAGAGATCAGCCTCAAAGACAGCTTCACAACAACACTTAACAGACACTTAGCTTCAAGCAAATGTTTGTTATTCTGCAGTAGATGGGACTCACCAAATTCTTAAACTAGCAGCCATTTAAATTCTTGTCCAAGCTAGACTCAATGGTAAAAAATAATGTAACAGGTACAATGAAAAATGCATAATAAAGAAAAACTGACAGCAAACTGCGGATTGTGTGACCTAGTTAACTGAAGCTACTGCATATTTTTCTTTTTCAGAAGGTGTGATTGTCTTTGCTGTACATACTTTGAATAAAACCAGTGGTAATAAAGGCTAGAGAAATATGAGAGGGAAAACCTTAGAGCTCTAAAGGGAGACAAACTGTCAAAAAATGCTCACAGTGAAGCATTCACTGTGAGTAGGCTCCCAAGATGCCTTAAAATACACTATATTAAAATTAAAGCCATTTTTATGTTCTAGCCATGAAGGTCAATCCCTGCCATGATATAATTTAGGGATGCAATACTTTTATGTAATAGACTTCAGCACTTGCTCCTGGGTGTGCAATCTTCTTCCGGCATAACATAAAGGTCTAATGTTTCCAGCACTGTCATGAAATTATTTCTGAGTTGCAAGAGGAAAGAGGAATATACAGACAAGACCGGCGTGCTCCTTGTTGGCTGAAAGAAGCATATCTATCTTCTGACAGATCTTGCAACTGAGCTACCCGTAGCACAAGTTCACCTGATGTGTTATAGCTAAGATAGCACTCAATCCTGGACATGGCTCAGCTGATTCCTCTTTCACTCTACTGTCTCCACTCTCCTGTAATCACTTATTCAGCTATGATTCTGATAGCCCTTTGATGAGACAATTTTTTATTTGGGGTTCTCATTCAACTCAGGGAGGACTGAACAAGGAACAAATTTAAAAGAACATAATTAAAGCATGCCAGCAACACTGAAGAACAATGGGACACGATCTTTAAAGCTTGAGTTTTTTGATTTAAAGAATAGGTAAGAAACTGAAGAATATAAGGTAAACTGCACAAATTAACATAGTAATTCCTTGGCTAGGTTTCAAACATATTCAGATGGGCTTTTCTGAGCCCTTATTAAGAACAAACCCTAAGAAGTTTCTCTCCTTAAAGACAGAATTACAAGAATATTTTCCTTAATACTTATCTGTGTTACTATTCCTAAAATTGTAAATTTTCTCAGCAAAATAGCAGAGTGACATGCAATAACTGCTTCTGGATTCATTTGTCTTTTTCAGTATTTTGCACAGAAGTGCTATATGAAGATGGGAAAGGTTAGACCAGCCTCAGGGAGCCTCCATATCAGAAATTAAGTCATTTCTCTCCATGTTCCTTCACAAATAACATGCATAAGAATACATGAATTTTCCTACATCGTCTCAATTATGATTCCATCCCAGATTCACTACCTATTTTTATAAATTGTCAGAAAATTAATCATTTCCCACCCATGTGCAGTTTTCTTTCTTTCCCACCAGCTCACCCTGTGCCTTCCCTTCTGTATTCTCCACTTGCTTCTTTCATTGCTTTCCCTTTTCTTTCCTCTCTTTTTAACTTTTCAAAGGCTCCCTCTCATTGTCTCTTACTCATACCTTGTTCTGCTGAAAAATATCTGCAGCAGCAAACCATTTTGTAGCGAGTGACAAGAGATGCTGCTGATTCAGTGCAACGAGGACATGTGATACAATGAGAGCAGTGGGTGGCTTTACAGCCCATGTCAAAATATGGGTTGGCTTTAGTTTTCTTATAAATTTGTGTAAATGACTGGGTTTGATTCTCTGCATAAAGAGAAGCCAAGTTTGGCATAAGTTTTTTGCTGGTTTGGAAGAATTTTTACCTATCTACAGTTCTGCACTTTTTGCATACAATTATTATAAATTATTCCCTGTCATGAAATCAAAGGTAGCTATAAACGATGACTGGCTTCTCTGAAGGTACATACTTGAAGGACTTGAGCACACATAGATTTGTTATTGGTTTTCAGAAATCTCCAATAATAAAGTAGCTCAAATCATGCTGAACAGGTAATGTCCACTATGAAAGGAAAAAAAAACAAACCCAATGCTCAAAATGAAAAGATACTCTAAATCATAAAGGGTTGGTTTTTTTGGGGGGATTTTAATGTTATTTGAAATGACACTGCACCAGAAACTGCATGGAAACATACTACTGTTCCTCCACACAATAGATTCACACATGACAAAGGTTTTTTGGCAACGTACTTTATCACTCCTATGTACTTCAACCCCTCTATGCTATGACATTGGAAAGGATTAGAGGAAACAAAACCATCACATTCCTAGCCTCAGAATTCAACTTTCCTGATTTCTCACACAACAAAAATACCTATGGAGATTGTTTTTATGTGAGCTGGAGATATGATGGCAGACGGTCTCCTATTAAGACAGGCTGAGAGAGCTGGGCTCGTTCAGCCTGGAGAAGAGAAAGCTCCGGGGAGACCTCATAGCAGCCTTCCAGTACCTGAAGGGGGCCTACAAGAAATCTGGAGAGGGACCTTTTACAACGGTATGTAGGGACAGGACAAGAGGTAATGGCTTTAAACAGAGAGAGGGGAGATTCAGATTAGATATTAGGACAAAGTTCTTCACTATGAGAGTGGTAGGACAAGTTGTGGCTGCCTCATCCCTGGCAGTGTTCAAGACCAGACAGGATGGGGCTCTGAGCAACCTGGCCTAGTGTTAAGTTGCCCCTGTCCATGACAGGGGCGTTGTAGCTAGATGTTTTTTAGGGTCCCTTCCAACCCAAACCATTCTATGATTTCTTGAGAATGTTTTGAAAAGTCCTACAAGAGACGTATCTACCAGGAGAAAACCTTCAATGCTTTGAATACATACAAAAGACTTTTAGGCATAGAAGTCCTAAGTTAATGTAAATACCAAATTTTGACTAATCCCTTCTTCAACTAAGAACCATGAAGAAATGCATTACAAAAAATCAAGTCACCACGAATGAGTCGCTGGGCACATCTGTAACCTCAGCAGTCTGAGTAAAAAAAAAGCTGAGATCACATGCTATGAATGCTGATACCATACGAAGTGGTCCATCTGGTTAGAAATATCGATGGGTTACTTTTTCACTGACAGGCTCTTTCTGATACTGTCACTCTTGCAGCACCAGGAGAGCATCACATAAGTTCTTTATTTCATCTTCACATTGTTCCAACACAAATGGCACAAATGCTGGCAAACTACCAGTATCAAATTTGTACTGAAGATCTAGTAGCACTAATCATGGCATCATGACCTGATTATATAGCAGAAAGAATGATAATCAGATTTTTAATTTTTCTGGTTGGTTGGTTGATTTGTTGTTTGGGGTTTTTTTTTGGTGGATACAGCATTCTACAGAAATTCTGAAAGAGAAGATCAAGTGACTATCAAGTGATTATCTCAGATATGTTTTGAGATTTAGATATCTAAACAAAATAGCAAAAAAGTAGATCTAATTTACTGAAGCAAGGGTTGAGAAAGGGAAGAGGTAGGAGAAGGAGAAAAGAACCAGCTATTAACAAAAGACAGCAGAAAATAAAATACTACAGAACATTCTTCATAACATATGAAGATAAGGAATAAAATAGAAAACAGAAGACCCAGTGAAAGGCATCAGATAAAGAATGAGAATCTCATTTTATCATGTGGGTTCAACATAGCTGTACTTCAGTAGAGCTACTTCTGATATGCACATATGCAAGACAAAAATCATGATCTACGAGCAAACATATTTACTAATTAACCATGTCAAGAAGAAGGGGATGGTGATGCGAGTTGCCTTGTGTGTCTAGAGAAGCATACAAAAAGGCTGAACAGAAACTGATGGTCATGTTTTCTCCAGAGAGAGTAAGCTGTCTTTTTAGAGCTCCATGATAACAAATATCCAAGAACACTTGGACAGACTTCAGAGTTTCTACCTGGTATTTGCACAATCTTCTTACAAATGTTTCAGAAGTCTGTGAGCCAATATCCTTTGGTCTCCTACACTTCTGCTGTGTAAAAATCCCCAGTGATCACTTTAATTATCTGTGCCCAGAGGAACAAAACCAGAAAAGGCAAATTCCCCTTAACAAAGGGAATGTAAACAAATTCCACTTAACAAAGGGACAAACGTAAAGAGATATTAAGTCACCTAGGAAGCATCAGGTGGAGTTGAAGTATAAGAGCACCCCACCTCAGGTATATACAGGCAAACAGCACCTCTCCCACAACACTGTTGTTCTTCACAATCCATTATCTACTGAATAAAACCAGCAAATGATACTAGACTGGTGCATTTTAGAAACGAAACATTCCCAATGAACAGCATATGAAATACTTGATTTCACTGACAAGAAACTTTTATATTTTGAAGTAGTCAGATTATCTGCTAAATCCTGGTACTTCAGTTCAATGTTCAGAACTTTAATGTCCAAAGGAGAAAAGGT
Source organism: Coracopsis vasa (assembly GCA_026283785.1). Lineage (NCBI taxonomy): Eukaryota > Metazoa > Chordata > Aves > Psittaciformes > Psittacidae > Coracopsis > Coracopsis vasa. The sequence continues at coordinate 671 of JANHGB010051697.1, read as the reverse complement.
AGTCTGGGGGTGGATGGGTACTTTGAATAGTCATTTTTATTTAGAAAAAACTATGTATTTTATCAAGTTCCTATGAAAGCAGAAAATCTGAGTAAGATACAAAATTTGTGCCCTCAAAGTGTCTTGTTCTGCCAAAACACTTGCCACTCCAAATAGCCTGACCTAGTATTCATTTAACTTCTCATGTACAGGTACTGCATTCTTTTGTAGCTAGGGTAATGATGACAAAAAAGGGTTTAGTGTTATCTGTTACTGAGTTCAAACGCAAAAAAACCTTTTCTACTTATTTTCTCTCATTACAACATCAATGGAAAAAATCTCACAGTCACATCACAAATGTTTCATACACCTACGCTCACTGAAGTGCATTTGAGAGACTACCATTTTAAGGAACTAGTCCTTGCACAGAAAACTACCTCTTTAATTCACAAGATATTCATGTGTTTTCATTGTTAATCATTGGCTGTAGAAACCTGAATGTTACCAGACATCCTACTGTAACCTGACCTTTTTAAAGTTGGGGTTTTTTTTGGGTGTGTGTCCTGGGTTCAGCAGTAGCAGTCATTTTTCTCCTCCTTACTAGCTGGTGCAGTGCTGTGTTTTCGAATTTAGTCTGGCAACAACACTTGTTGGCAGACAGTTGTTGCTAAGTAATGTTAACTCCAACCAAG
>JANHGB010051696.1:0-17727 GCA_026283785.1 Coracopsis vasa | reverse complement strand
CTTCTCCAGGCTGACCCAGCCCAGCTCTCTCAGCCTGGCTCCAGAGCAGAGCTGCTCCAGCCCTCACAGCATCTCCAGCATCTCTGGACTTGATCAACTGTAATCCCCCATGACCTGCCCAGTTCAGCACAGCAGATGTTCATGGGTCACGGTTGCAGGTTTGTTGTAGGTGCGGTGCTGATACTGACTTAGGAGTGGGACAAACATACTCCTTGACTTTGATATTTTTATAAGGAGGAGTGGTTAAGGTGAGAATAAAATGAGGAAGATTTTTTTTCCCTTATTCACTCTGTCACAGCTGCCTTTCATCTTCTTTAAGTATGGGCCCTGTGATCAGAACTCAAATTCACATCCAAACCTCCATTTTCCCCAAATCTGGGGGTGTTTTGAGCTGGAATCCATCATTTTCTTTTTTATTTTTATTTCTTTTTCAGCTAGAACCTAATAAATGTGCTCTATAAAAAACGAGTTCAGCCAACATCTGGAGGCAGATAAAAATCCTCCAAGCTACTGTTCCACAATCTTAGGGATCATTAGCACTGCAGAACGTCTATACAGAATATTTATCTTAAGCATGTAATAAAATGAAAGCTACTACGCCAAATTCAGAACAACCTCTGATGAAAAGAAATGCCTCACATCAACATTAAGCTAGAGCTTTTCTAGCCAGAGAGAATCTTTTCTCTAGCCAAAGCACAGCAACTTGTAGTTACAAAACCTTAACTCTAAACACAGGTATGGGGGGAATTTATTATTTTAATTGTGAGACTTCATCACTGGTTAGTTTAATGCGTCTCTCCTCCTTTTTCTTTTAATCACCATCCCCCTCTCCTTGGGATGGTTTATCGCTTGTAAATTATTTGTCACATCGTTGTAATTCTATCCAGATCCTTAACTTTCTAATCATGCATCTTTTATGGGGCCTCTTTTAAAGAAGCACTATAATTACTTGCCAAGGGTCCCTGTAAATTTTATCAGGCTGTAAAATATTATACTTTAATCATTTGGAAAAAAAACCTTGGAAATGTTCCCTCTGAAAGGGTACACGATCGATCCTGCGAGGAGCACGGCACCTTCTGCAGTTTTGCATTTGTTCCTGATGTATATATCTCAGGAGCCTTCAAAACTCCTCCACTGCATTCAGTGTCATGGGAAAGTATTAATGGAGAAACTGGCCTTTGAGTAAGCTGAAGATATTGCTTTCTGCATGTTTTAGCTGTTGTAAAATACACTGTGAGGATGGCAAAGGATGCTCTCAAATTCTCTCTGTTGAAGGCTCAGCGATCAGCTTGGTGAAAGAGGTGCTTGAGAGCAGCGCAGAAATGCAAAATAAACTGCAGACACAGAAATGAGCTGAACCTTCCTTATAGGAAATTGAACCTTTTTTAGAGGGATTCTCTGTTTCCAAACAGATTTTGAAACTATCGTCTTGTCATTTAGCTTTATTAGTAGTAAATATATAGAAATACACATAACATTTCTACTACTACTATTTCAAAGAATCACAGAACAGTTTGGGTTGGAAGGGACCCTAAAGACCATCTGGTTCCAACCCCCCTGCTATGGGCAGGGACACCTTCCACTAGCAGTAGGCACTTTGGACTCATTTCTCTCAACCTTTACTGCAGGTCCTAGCAACTTCCATGATACTATTTTCAAGAGCAAGTGTGAGGAAATTATGTAGGTGATAGTTACCTGAAGTGTTTTCTGGAACAGGTTTTCCCATGCACCATTCCAAACATTGGTTTGCAGTTATTTTAAATCTATATGTGTATAAGGTGTAAAATTATATATCATGCTCATCACCAGCACTTCAATTAAACATGCATGGTAGCTAAGCCCTTGCACATTTCTGGTAAGTACGCATTTCTTTAGATAGCTGAGCTGAAATACGAGCAAGTTAAATGATTTGGTCAAGGAGCACACTAAGCCGGAAGCAAAGTAAAATATAGATTTCACTTCAGCTCTATGCTCCTGGGGACCACTATGGGATATGCTTAAGAGGAAGGACAGCATATATGTACTATTTCTCTTGTCCTAAGAGAAGCCCTGAGAGGATCCTCTTATCCTATCTGTCCAGTGGCTTTCAGGTACTGTTGTGGGAATACCCACAATTTCCTTTCCCTATATTGGACCAGATAAGACTCATCAGCGCTCAGACAGCTCAGGTAAAGGCACTGTTAGATCTCGGCATTCCCGTTGTTTCCCAGGTTTTCTCTAAATATGAACTAAAAGTACTTTTTCTGAATGCCCTTTGCAGAAAATCTCAGCATCACCAATAAACCATCCACATTCTGCACAGCATCAGCTTTGCAGCAGCCTTTGGCTTGGTGATCAATGGCATTGAGGATGGAGAAATCTCTGTGCATCAGCACACGTGCACAGGTAAGGCACGGAGCTGTCAGAGCTGAGAGTGATGTCTTACAGCGAAAGCAACCCTAAGGGCCAGTGCGCTGCATCCCACAGCAGCGTTCAGGAGACCATAAAGTAAATATCTTTCATTCATGATTCAGGCCAAGTCAAAAGATGATTGCTCGTGAATGAGAGAGACCTTGACCATTATTTACTGTGGTTGTTGACCACCAGAAACTGTTCAATGAATATCCTTTATAAACCATACATAGGTAAATATAAAGCTGGCTCAAGTTACTATATGTTGATGCTACTTTTAATAGCCGAACTCTGACAGAAGGCAGTGATGAGTGCTAACCATGGTTAAAGACAGATATAGTTATGGATGGATGAATTAGTTACTGCAAGACAGGGGTTCAATTGAAGTAACCTTTCTACCTGTATGCAGGTTGTCCACAAAGACGTCTGTGTTTGTTTCATATCCATCTCCATATTGATACAGCAAATAAAGAAACTCTAACAACAGGTAGCCTGAAAAGCATAAAGTACATCCGCTTGCAATTAACCAGACATGCTGCAGATGTTTGAAAATCAGTATAAGAATGATTTCCACAGGCTGACATCTGGTCCTACAAGGGTCCCTGGGGACTCCTCTGCTGTTGTGTGAGCTCAGGGGTCAGGTTCGTGCTCCAAGACAGCTCCCTAAACCCTTCACCTGTTTACCTTGCTGCTGTGAGAGCTTACACCTCTACTCATGGCTCGGAGGGAAGAAGCTGTCCTGCTCACTTGGAAACGCAAGTACCAGGTTTTTAGTCTTTAGTCCTGCTTCAGAGCCACCCCTGCAGGCAGGCAGTGCCACAGGCTGAGCCGAAATGGGTTCAAACCTGGACATTAAAAGAAAAACAAAAAACAAAGAAAGAAGAGAAGACACCATGCTCAGATCTATTCTGCATCCCAAAGGACAGGGAGCAAAACATGGAAATAGCTGCTTTGTGCAGCCTGTGAAGTTGCCACTGCCTGCAACCAGCATTACCCCCTTCTCTGGTTAACTCAAGCCACTTGACAACCACTTCAGCATTGCTCTTTTATTCAAAACAGCCACTTCCCTTTGATTCCTCCCAGTCGGGGACAGCACTTATACTCCAGCCTGCATTTACACTCCCTCCTTGTCTAGATTTCATGCCTTTATCTGGAAAGCCTGGTCCCCTCTGTCTTATTCTGCTTACCCACCTGCAGCGATGCGGATGCAACCTGGCAGCTCCGAGCCCAGCTCCTGTTGGGACTGGCAGGAGCAAAGCCTGCTGTGGTACATCAGCAGCGTGCTGGAGGGCAGGCAGCAGCTGGAAAGCAAACAGGCTCCCAGCTCTGGGGGTACAAGCTGTCCTGCAGGCTGGCTGACAGCTACACATCAGCTCCACTGAACAGGAGGGCAGGGAGACACTTTCTGCGTGTCAGCTTTGCAGCCAGGGATGAGGGAACTTGTTCCTTTCTCCTTGCATGCAGATGGTATCCATCACCACCACCATTTTCTGTAGCAAGAGGAATGGGGAAAAGGAATTAACTGCAGGACTGAAATAAACACTGGGTTTGGTGCATGTTTTTGCTAATTTATCACTTGCTCACTTCAACAACTGCTTTGTAATTGGTTAGCAAACTTTATTAATTTCTGGAGAGTTTAGTGATCACTATCTATAATACTGAGAAATGACAGTGAAATAAAGCATGTCCTCAACTGTTATGGCTATAGGCACACAAAGTAGAGTCTTACAAGCTGAAGACTAATAAAATAGCTATAACCCCTTTTCTCTTCCCCTTTCTCTTCCATCCATTACTACAAAAGCATCTTATCTTCTGGTCTGAAAAAAACATACCTCACAATATCTCCTCTACTAAAAGATCTCTACAGAATAAAGATCCTATATTTTTTTTCAATATAGTAATTAAAAAACCCCAATAAAACCAAACAAAAATCATCTTGTGCTGGACTGAACACCAGAAGGCTTACTTAACAGTGATGACCTGACACATGGTATTCTGAAGATGACAAGGCCAAGATCACAGTGCCAGTGTGACACCGCAGCCTGACGCAGGGCATTCAAGAATGCACTGAAAATGAAGCCTGAGCATGCAGGATTAATACATGCAATCACCAAATGCTAATTGGTTTCTAAGGCAAGCTGTATCAGATGAAATGTAAACCAAAACAGAATCTGTTTCTCCAAGGCTTTTAAAGTTAAAAGCCTGGCTAAGCTTGGGTAGTTAGAACCAATAACACTCAGATATTCCCTTTGATCCCATATTCCTGCATGTCCATTATGAAACCATCAATATCGTGTGAAGGTTGGAGGGAAGGTGTAGGCTCCCTGAGGATTGGCCAAATGCACCTTCACATCTCTCCCAGCTCCTCTTTCCAATATTTATCTTCATCAGTGATTCTGATACCATAAACAATGACAGCTCACATAACACTCAAGGCAGTGAGGGGATAAAGAAATAAGAGATGTTTGCTAGGGAGGATGCTGGCCCAGGCCTATGCCCAGCTGCCTGGCCAGAGGTTTCCTGTAACACTGCACCTCTAAGTACTGTATTTGCCTCAGGCAGCTTCCCTCCACATAATGTTAAAGAGGAACATTAAATCAACAGACATTTATACACGCTGACTTAGAATTCTGTGAATGCAAAAGTCATTCCATCTCTGGGCCCTAAACTGCACAGAAGTTCCTAGGAGGACAGAGCATGGGTACAACAGCAGTGAGGTCTCTGACCATCTGCTCTTTCTCCACTGGATTAGGTGGGAACTTTCTCCATTTACTTGGGAAGGAGAGCAGAGTAGAGGTGTGCAGTTTGTCCCTTTAGGTATCTACCAGATTCCAAAGTCTAAGAAAATGTCAGCAGTGCTTTGCCAATGACTCCCAGAAAAAGATTGTCACAGGGATTATTTGCTGGGGACAGAGGAGGTGCTGGGCAATCAGTGCATAATTAAAAGTCCTAGATGCAGCAAAAAATCTGAAAGATTGTTAGGGAATGGGACAAAATGTCTATGGCTGGAGTTTATACCTTTTTTTACCAGATGCTAAAATCAATGAGCTGAGACAATAAATGGACAGAGGTGTAGTTGTTCTACAGGAGGTCACTACATGCTTCTGCCTCTGCCACTGAGAACAGTAGAGTTCGTGCCATGGAGAGGTTGCAATACCTATTCCAGCTTCCATGGTGTCAGCACTGCCTTTTTTAGGACAAGGAGATCCCTATGCGAGGACTATGCTGCATAGAGGAAATTGGCACAGGTGGACAGAGTTCTGTGAAAAGATTCACAGTGGCCTGCTCCATAGTCCCAGGGCAAACTTGGCATCGCAAATGGGATGCCAAAGCTCAGGTGCCTCATACACCAGGCAGCAGTTGCTTTGGGGTCCCATTAACTCTTCGCTTTTGGGTCACGTGGGTGGAATCCCCATCCTTGGCTGTGTTCAAAGCCAGGTTGGATGGGGCTTGGAGCAAGTTGCTCTAGTGGAAGGTGTCCCTGCCTGTGGCAGCGGGTTGGAACTGGAAGACCTTTAAGGTCCCTTCCAACCCAAACCAGTCTGGGATTCTATGAGCTTTTGAGGGGACTCTGCTCCTGGGCAGGTCTGAGCTTTCAGACCCATCAGGATGTCCCGATTCCTCAAGGAGCAACATGTTTCTGATGCAAACAGACCTCCAGCGCTAAGCAGAAGTGGAGCTGAGAGTGTGCTGTTGCCATAGCAGGGGCAGGGGAATCTATGGAAACCCTTGAAAGGGGATTGCTCTATGTACTTGCAAAACAGCATATCCAAAAACAGTACCAGGGCACTTACAAGGCATGCGGTGAAGCTGGGATAATTTCCATCCATTTAGCAAAGTGCTTCCAGTCCTCGTTTCAGAGCAGGTAAAAGGAAAATACAGTAAATATTGAACAAAGTTAATCTGTAGCCACAGCACTTTACCCAAGAAAAAGCTCAAACCGTCTGACTGTTGCCTGCTCCTGGTTTATTATTTTCCTCTCAGGCAGGATGCCTTTGCTGTTGTTGTTGTTGAAAAGACTACAGCTGTGTGATGGTTGGCTGCTCTCATTCCCCTCCACACACAGACATGCTAACCCATAAAGCACAGGTGAAAATCATGGGGTAGTCAATCCCTACGGCAAATGCAGACATTTTGGTAACATGATATATACCTGTGAGTAATCACACACTTTGCTCTTCAGTTTGGCGGAAAAGTGCCCTTGAAAATTGCTTACTCTCTCACTAAAATAAACGGGATTTGTACTCCAAGGGACAAAGCAGAAGTACAATGAATAACTGCAATCAGGAAAAAACAAGTGAGGTTCTTTGAATTTGTCCTTTCACAGAGATTTAGGACTCAGCTCTTGAAGCTTTTCTTGCTATTGCACTGTGCTCTGTTCCTGGTTACAGTAGTTTAAATATCAACTGGTGTGGCCAAATTGGTTCTTGAAATTTGCAAGCAGGGTGACCAGGGATGAGTTTTATTTTCAAGGCTAATACAATTATCAATCTGGTTTTGTCTTTTACCACTTACATCATCGTAACAGTCAAAACCATTATAAAATGCCTGACCAGAAATGTTCTGTTGAATACATCATGAATGTACCCAAATTGCCTGTGAAGATTGCAAATCCTTTGTTTTCCAGAGAAAATGCTAATTGCTCATTTTCCATTGAACTCGGGCATTCTGGGACAAGATCATATTTCATGTTCTCTTTTCTGGGGAAATCCTCACTCGATATAAATAGTTACAGCACTCAAACGACTTCCAGTAGTCTTAGTGAAGGTGTTACTCTGGTATTGAAACGTAACTGGTTCTGCAAGTTTCGTTGAGATGATTTCAACCTGCCTGCTGTTGTGCCTGCTAGAGACACTTCTCATCCATTGCTAGCTACAGGGACCTTTGAAATTGCAGAAGAATTGGGATGTTTCAAGGCAAAAAGGGGTAATTTTTATTTCTGACTCTGGATTCTTGCATTTTAATCCTCTTGAGAGCCCGGTCCAGGCAGGCAAGCATGCTGACAGCAGGTTCAGAATGGGTGGAGGAATGATGGGCAGCAGCTACTCTCAGCTTGGTCAGCTCAGAGTCACCAGTATGCTTGCAGAGCAAGTCTTGAACTTGACATTCTGTGTCAGGTAGGGAAGTGTTTTAGAAGTGCTCTGCCACCATGTTTGTTCAGTGTATTACATAGCTCTGTACAGATCACAGACGGCAGTGTCATTTTTGGCTGGGTCTTTTTTGCTTCCTCCCAGGACCAAGTATGAGTGGAGGCCCTTTCAAGAACATCCAATCTTTTGGGTAGCGTCAAGCTACCTTTTTAATTTGTAGGGATTTCTCAAGCTGCTCAAAAATGAAGATGCTCTCCCAGATGGGAGGGAAAGGTCTCTCTCTTCCCTCCCCATTTCTCCAGAGGAAAGAAGATTTGAAAATTGCACTTGGCAGACATTCAGTCAAGCAGACGGTCAACTGTGCTCAGTGCCATTTGGTTCGCTGTCGTGGTTTAAGCTAAACTAGAACTGGTTTAAACTAAAAACATTGGTGTTATCAGCGTTGTTTCCAGGCTGAAAGTCAAAAACACAGCACTGCAGCAGCTACTAAGAAGGAAAAATTACTGCTACTGCTGAACCCAGGACAATCACGTTTTCAGAACTATAACAGAATGAAAATGGTAACACCAGAGCAGAGGTATAACACAGCAAACCATACAGACATGTAAGGCACAAGCAGCCATTAAGTGAAAGGCAAACATCATTTAGCAACTCCCAAGTTCATAAATGGTAGGTTTACAGAAATTTAATCCCCTTCTATTCGTTAGGGGACTTCACTACAAACCAGAAATAGTTGATTTGGAATAGGAGCAATGTATTTAAAAGAATGAAACACACTTCAGAAAACTCCTCTGAATCCTTCAAAAAGTAAAAGCACTAATTAAAAAAAGATGTTTCTGTAAGAAACAGCCACAGGTTTACAGGGTGGGAATTGGCTAACTTAGAGCCTGTTCTGTGTGTCTGGCCACTGGCTGGCAACTGCAAACCCTCACACTATAAAAACTCTTTCAGTAACACTTTGAAATACTTGCCCAATCATGTTAGGTTCACTTGGGATTCATTATAATACCATTAGATGGGATTATATCATTTGGTTTATTGTCAATTGCATTTCCATATTGTGTCCAGAGGTTTTATGATGTGGACAAATATTACACCAAGGACTTAGGCTCAGGCCATCACATTTAAATTCTTTTCCTGAGTAACAGTTGGCAGAAATCCTCATCTCAAGATATCCAGGCTGCAAAACCCTCCTTGGAAGCAAAGGGGAGACCAAGCATAGTTTTATGCTATTGAGAAGATTGCTCCAATGGTGCTGTGTGTTCTAGAGTTTGCTGAATCCACCTAAGCGCTGGAACCAAATACAAAATACATTGTCTATCCCTCCCTTCACCTTGACTAGAAAGATCACAGTGAAGTACAGATTTGAGATCTTCTTCTGACTGATAGTGGCTGGCCAGAGCAGGAGCATGAGCACCAAGACAGATGCCCTAGCCTCCTTAGTAACACTGACAGATATCTAAACTACTTGGAAAGCTGGTAATGAGCTGAAGCCCTCAGACTCAAACGTCTGATCACATCTGCTTTCATATCCAAAACATTAAATGCTTGCAACAGTAATAAGGCTCTACAGAAATGAAATCACCATCAGGGGCAACAAGAAGGACGTCAGACTTCTTTTCGCACCAGATTAAAATCCTTTTGTACTACGCTCCTCATCACTGTTGCAGGACAATAAGTAAATAACCCCTTTTCTGACAAAGTGAACAAGAAAAGCTTAGATGTATTGGATTGTATAATGCATTTTCAACAAGAGTTTTATTGCTGTCACCTCTAATAGAAATTAAACATGTGTGCTAATGGCCTAGGTAACAGGAATGCAGGTTTCTCTGTATGGGAAAAAGTGTTACTTTCTAACAAACTTACAGTCATGCTAGAGAAGAATGTGCATTTTGTTGTTGAAAGCTGCCTGGAAGTATTTTAAAGAAAGCACATGGCAAAGCACAGAAACATCTAAGGAAATAATAATAAAAGCAGAACATGATAAAAGTATCAGAGCTTCACAGCAGCAATAATAATAACCTTAATAATAAAAATAATGCATAATGGGACTATGCAGACAAAGAATCAGCTCTAAAACACGTGGTGAAAGATCTTCATGTAGATGAAGCATTTGTTCTGATCATAAAATAATACCCATAATTACAAAGTTAGGTGTTAAAAGAAAAATTAATCTGTTCAAGAGTTGGTCTGCTTATGAAAATGACCATGATGCTCTGATTGCAATGTGTGTGCCTGTGTGCAGCACGTGAGCAGGGAACCCAAGGCTCCTAATTCCTTCCACCCTAGTGAGAGGAGGCAGTTCTCCCCAGTGGAAACTTTCCCTCTTTCCCCTGTGCAAAAGCAGAATGGGGCAAGACTGTGGTGGACTCTTTCCGCAAGCCTTGGAGAAATGTGATGTCTTCAAGGCCTCTTTCCCTCTATCAAATTTGACCAAACACAGCTGCTGGCTCAAAGGCAGAGAGAATAAAATGTCATAGTTGGCCACAAGTACTCAGTCTCTTGCAACCCCCATAGAAGACTTGTTTCCAGAAAGACATAAACTGATTTTCCGCAAGATACAGACCAGGAGCAAGGAAGGTGTTCGGAATGGGTATACCTCTGTTAGACATGCAATGAGCTTTGCAGATAGTCCTTTGCCTGTGCTGTCCCTGGTAGTAACCAGACAGCCAAGGAAGCTGTGAGGAACGTTTCTCTCAGTTGGAACCTGGCCTGTGGTGCTGTTTCTAGTGGAGAGTCTCAGTGTGTCTGTAGGGAGGTTTAAGCCTTCTTCTAGGCACCAACCAATATTTGGCCTGGGGACAGCAAATGAGTCACATCTGCACAGCTCCTTGGCAAACAAAAGCCCTGTAAAGCTCTTTCTTTTAGTTAGGAGGTTCTCACAGGGAAGATATATTTTCATGGGAATTTACGATGTTTTGCCCTCGAGAGGAATTTCACCGTTTTCCTTAATCAAAAGCGGTGTCATTTTTACCACTAAACATCTCACTTCTTCCCATCTGGCCAGAAACACTCCAGTGAGACATGGGCTTGGAAGAACTTGCAAGCCTTGGAGGGCCAGATCCAGCAGACCAGGCTGACTCAGTTCCTTTATGGCTTTATGCAGTGGGCTTGCCTATAAGCGCATATCCCTGTGTGGATGTAACCTCGGCATGTGCAGTTCCTGGCAGATGTAGAGCAGAAGCCAAGGGACAGAGCAGATCTAAACCACACTCTCCTCTGGAATAGTCAAACAAACTTCAATGGTGCTTGAGCAGTGGTGAGGACAGGTCTGGTTTTGGCAGGCGCAGAGCCATATGTGTCCTGTGACCTAACTGGAAGTGATGGATTTGCTGCGGAAAGACCTCTACTGACCATGCGGGCTGTGTGGAAGAGCTGCCACACACTGTCCTTGCAGCATTTCCCAGCACAGCTGGGCAGCTGCGGACCAGCTTAGCACTGGATTGCAGTGAGATGGTCCATTTTGTTTTGGACTTGGGTCCTCCCAAAATCAAATCTCAAGCCCATGTAACCTTGTGTAACCTCATGTATAACTGCATGAGGAAGCAGTTCTTGGGTCTATTTAAGACGTGTTTTGCCTGTAGGTCTGTTGATCATGGAAATTATAGAGATCTCCGAAGAAGAGCTACTTGAAATTTACCATTGGATACATTTTCCACATTAAGAGGGAAGGAAACCTCAAGGAAAAATGTCAGGTTTTTTAATTAATTCCAAAGAAATAAAACCCTGGTAATTGAGGGAGTTCATTTTGCATTAGCCAACAAGGGAAACATTTCTCTAACAACTGAGAAATGGAAGTCTGCAGTCTGTCATGCAGATATTTCCTGCAACATTCAACTGGATAGCTTCTTCGGTTGTTGAAAATGGGGGGAAAAAAATCAATGGATTTTTCTTCTTGCAATAAGAAATATTCTTACTTTGTGCACACTCAACAGTTTTGCAGTAGGGGAGAATTTTCTAGACCCCTTTTGTGCCCAGCATTACAGCAATAAAATACAGGCTTTCCATTTTCCCTCTGCAGCGCTTTCCTTATGATCCTCTCCCTTCCCATTAGGATTTCAGCTGCAATTACCAGTTCTGGACTCATATAGGATTGACCTGAGAAGTAGAGAGACCTTTTTATCCCCAGGTAGGTTGTCAGCAAGCATTCCATGGAGAGGGCTATCGTTGGAAATGAGGTCTTACGTGTGCTATCCTCTGAAGCATGGGAAGTTTGCATGAGGCACATTCATGTGTGAGGTAAGGCAGAATCCCCTTGTAGGATGTTTGCTGGGTGATGGTGTTTTGTAACACTGAGCCTTCCAATGCTGGTGTCAGCACCCGCTGCCCTCTGCCACAGAGTGAAGGGCAAGAAATGCAGGGCAAGAAGTGCTTGGTCTGCTTGTTCTGATACCCTCACAGAACCTGGTAGTTCTTCAAAGGCCAAAATCATCAAATGGGGAGACTGACCCCAGGACCCTACCAATCTGAACTGACAGGAAAGGAGACAAGAAAATGAGGCTGGATGACTTAGAGTCTACAGAATTTATACAAGGCCGCATGTTTTCTAGCCCCATTCAAGTTCTTCAGGAAGGTGTGCATGTTCCATTTCTTTTGTTAGCAAATATCCAGGATGTGGCTGATAGTTTCTGTTTCAGAGGATGTCTGAGATGCAGGGCCATAAGTTCCAGCAGGTTGTGTAAGAAGTATGTAATCTTTTTTGTTTGCTTACTTGCTTATGTGTGGGGTTTTTATTTCTCTTGAGGATAAAAACCAGTAACCATTAATGCTGTCATCTAACATGTCCCTTCTGAAGAACAAACCCAGTCACCTTCCACCACCTTCCCTTTCCTGTCCTGTTTCTGAGAAGTGCTGAATGAAAAGAGAAAGCTGCATTTTAGTTTTGGTTTTAAACTAAAAGATGGGGATTCAGGCTGAATGTGAGGAAGAAATTTTGTCCAGTGAGGGTGGTAAAACACTGGCACTGGTTGCCCGGAGAGGTGGTGGATGCCCCATCCCTGGAGACATTCCAGGCCAGGCTGGGTGTGGTTCTGAGCACTCTGATCTAGTTGAAGATGTCCCTGCTCATTGCAGGGGGTTGGACTGGATGAGCTTTGAAGGTCCCTTCTAACCCAAACCATTCTGTGATTCTGTGATTTTCCAAAATGACATTCAGTGTGGCTGAGCAGGTTTCTGCTTGGTTTAAAAATATCTCTATGCTTCTAGACATGTTCAGCTCCTGCCTTTTTGAGAAAAGATCCTCAGTTGAGTGTTGGCCCACATAACGATGAGCTGGACAGCAATGCATACTCGTGGACATATGAAAATGCTGAGCTGAGAAGGAAGAGGAGGAGGATATGCTGTCATGGACGGAAGAGGTGTCTGCATGCTGGTGCTGACAGGGTGGCATTTAAAAGCGAAGGAATTGGAGAGCACAGAGGAGGTGGCATTATTTAATGTAGGGCTGATATTGTTAGTTTCTCTTTAAACAGTTTCTTCAGAAGTGCTTCCACAACATGGAGCTAAGGACCAAGAAACGTCAGTTTAATTTGGTCTCTGATACTCAATCAGTGCATGGCCTCAGGCAAGTGACTTATCTTTTCTCTATCTAAACGTCTGCATCAGTGAAACAGAGGTGAAAGTACCTTCCACTAGAGTATCAGTGAGTTTAGCATAACTCATTAATGTTTCCTTGGAGCTTTTAAATCCTGCAGCAGAATATCCTCTGCAGGCTCTGGTGCTTAATGCACTGTAGGGGTGACAGGCAGGAGAAACCAAAGCTGGGCACCCCCATTTTGTGCTCTGTGACTGACAGTTTGTGATACGGTAGTAGGTAGACGGCTGGTGTGCCAAGTGCGGGTCCCCATCAGTGTGATTAGAGGATGCTCCCACTGGAGAAGACTATGACTGGGAGAGTGCCAACAATGTCTTGCTGAGAAACAAACAACCAATGTATCAGCCCTGATCACTGCATTCAGCTAATGAAAATGTATGTAATTGATATTTTATAACTATATGGAGAAAGGATTTTTTTTAGGGCTTTAATGGTATTGATTGATGGGAAGGAAGCCAGATAGATGTCTCTAAGCTGCAGGCTATAGGGCTAAAGTGCTTTTGAGTCAGGAAATGTATACTTGTTTAAAATTCACTTCAAATTTTCACATAATTTTCAGCTTTTAATCGCATTTTTGAACCCTGACAATTAATCACGTAGCCACTCCAGTCAACTGATTGTCTTATTTCTGATCAATTATTGTTGTCAACATCTTTTCCCTATAGTCTGTGTACTGACTCGTACCATGAGGCCCTGGGATATGGTTTGGAATGCTCTCCTTGCAGGTGCTCTGGCATAGAACTTTTCTGAGGTTCACCACTGCTCATTTCATGTGAAGCTGCTTGGAGTGGCCCAGTGGAGGCAATACTGATGCTTTAAAATACATGCAGATATTGCTGCTTTCTATTTGCATGAGCCCTTCAAGGCAAAGATTGTCTTTTGCTTTGTGCTAGTACAGCCCCTCAAAAAGACAGGAAGGGTCTTGATCTTTTCTTAGGCTCCTCATGGTGCCAAAATTCATTAAGTCATTTGGGTTCTGTTCATATCCAATTGTGATTACATGGGCTACTTTTTCTTTGCCCATGGCATCACACTGGGCAAAGCAACATGTAGAAGTAACAGTTAATTTTTCTCTATAAAACAAGAAGATTCAAGAGCAGGGGATCTGCATCAGCAGGTTCCTTCTGCAGAGAAAAAAGGAGAACCTGGGCTCCCCATACAGGCAACTAACATGCAACCCATATCTAGATGAGACTGAGTGAAAAGCAGGCAAGTAAAATGAGCTTACTGCAGCAAAGGCATGGTTTGGAAAAGCTAGTGACAAGGGTACTTTAGACAAAGGGTTTCTATTGATTTTAATGGGGTTTGGATAGCCCAACAGCACTAGCTTTGGTTTAAGCTCTCTGACTGGCTTTGGTCATTGTAAATAGGATTCTCTTTCTGTTGTGACATGGGAAAGTGGACCGAGCAGTCGTAGGCACTTGGAAGCCCAGCTTTCAGCCTACACAACGCATGAAGCTGTGAGTTGGTTTGTGTTGTTTTCTTTGTCTTTTTGTTTTGTTTTCCTTGAGGAAAAAAATGTTGCTTATCTTGAGATATTTTAAAAGGGATCTCAATGTCCTTCCCCTTTTTCTCTTTTTCACTCTCACTCATTGAAGCAAAACATGAAACATTCACATGCAAAGCATTAAACCAAAAGAATATAATAAAAAGAGTGGAAGACAAGGAAAAGGACGAAAAGTTGGCATTTCCTGATCTACCTCTCCATGTACCCATGCACAAAGTGTCTTGCATATACACATCAAAGGGACTTAACTATGAACGCAATGTGAGATTTCATTTTCAGTTCTTACTAAATGGAATAGTTACATGGAGAGAGAAAAGGAACGGGCTGTACGTGAGAGGAAAGTGCAGAGTCATTCTTTCTCTTCTTGTGGTCAATGTGTCATTCCTTGGTATAGGTCTGCTTGGGACATTTTTCTGTGGAAACAGAATGAAGAAAATCAGATTTATTTTAGTACTATTGGTAAAATTATACTGAAATTGTATGCAAGACTCTCATTTGATACCAGGTCTTAGAGGGTTGCTCCTAAAAACGTAACTGTTTAAGTGTTGTCTTCTCTCCCACCAGTTCTGTTTCCAGTTCCTCTAATCATTATTCTACTTACCTCATTTGTAAGAGCTGGCTTAAACAATCCAACATTGCAAAATAGCATTTATGGAGATTGAAAGTTGTGGTAATTAATCATCTTTGGGTGAATTCTAGCCCGATGAAGTCAGTAGCAAAACTCATGCAGCTTCAAGGTTTCAGCTCATGGCATCTTAGTGCCATGAATTATTTGTACTCTGGATGTCTTTTGAAGCTTTGAGTACATTAACGAGAAATATGGGGTTCGTGTGTTTGGTCATTAGGAAGGAATAAACAATGGCTGCAAGAATAAAGAGTTATACATAGAGTAACAGTGCTTGGTATTTCCTTTGTCCCTGCAGACCTCAAGCCCAAATCAGTTTTTGTGACTGCTCTGCAGACAGTTGGGGATCTAGAAGTTGAGCCCTGCTATTTCTGGCTAGTAGTAGTCACAAGTAGTCACAGTAGCTCGTGTGTGTTAATGATGCATGAGACACAAGCCAGAGTTCTCCTGAATTTCACTGGTTTTGCAGAGCTAGCCATAAAGAAGCTTTCCTGTACTTAGTTGCAGCTCACTGAAAACACTAGTAAGCTTCCCTTACTACTAGTTGATGCAAATGTGCTTTTGGCTCAGATCCACAAACATCTGATTCTCCTATTCAAACTGATATGACTCCATTATGCCGTATTCAAGAGTTTGTAACACTTCATCAGAATATTCCTCCTCCCCCCCCCCCCCCTTCTTGAGTTTGTGGCACTGCCAGATACAGACAGAGAGTGAATAATCTTTGGAGAAGCTGCAGATCAATGACCAAGCCTTGGTCATTGCTGAGCAACAGCAACTTTCTCAGTGATCAGGTTTGGATTTTTTCCCTTCTTAATGAAGTGGTCAAGATGGGACCACAAGTGATGACAATACTGACAGCTCACAAGCAGCAGCATCGCTAAATACCATTGTGACCAGTGTAATGCCAAAGTTAACACCTGCAGTACCTCTCAATTTCTCACAATGGTGAAGAAGGTCCTCAGCAGACAGGAGAATGAAAGAAACCGGGGGACTTGTGTGATCTGCCCATGTCACAGAAGTCAGTAGCAAAAGTCATAAAACCATCTAGTAATGGATATTTTCTTTTCTCAGACAAGTGCAGAATTTCTAATGAGAAATTTTCCCTCTCATATCAGTGGCAATGTTGATTTTCCTGAGTTCAAGGGGAAAATCCACCTTGCCTCTGGGCATGCAATAAATCATCTAATATCACTCTAAAGAATTGATCACCCAGGAGGGGCCATGATCTCATCACTGGCTTGGAGAAAGGAGCAGTTGATACAAGGCAAAAGCACTCCTCGAATATGTTGTATAACTTTTTGTATTCATTAAGATGCTTCAGATACAGAACAACCCCCTTTGTTCAATATTTATCTTTTCATCTGCCCTGACCTGGGACATGAGAGCACTTTGAGACGTTAATTGAAAGCTTGCTTTGTTTCATTTTAGCTTTCAGGTCTAAAACTTCACTTTCAGTAATGGTACTGAGAACACTTTTGTCCTGTCTGCAATAGCTCAGAAACCTTTTCCAGCAACAACTGGGAATTTGTTATCGATCACCATTGTCTTATTCCAGGAATTGTCCACTGAGATGATTTTTCTTATTGAATGACAACAGGAACCCCCAGCCCAGGAAGGGGATTATTTCTCTCATATTTCCATAGCCAATCAATCACAAGATGCTCTTCACAGGATTCCCATGTTGTCTGTCCTAGATGAGTCAGGGGGTTTTGATGTGTTTTTTATTCTATCCCTCCTCACCCAAAGTCTGCTTCCTGCCAAGAGGGGCTCAGGTCTGAGCAAGGATTGCAGAGATCTGCATTCAGATGCTGAGATGAAAGAGTTTCTTGTGTAACTTCTGGGAAATATTTGTGCCTGAACTAACATATATGAACTAACATATATGCATATATACGGCAAAAATAAAGATATCATTTTGTTATCAATATGGTCCATAAATTTTTGGGAGCAGGGACTGTTTCTAACGAGATTTATATATACAGTACTTTTTGCAGTACTGTCCATACCTGCTGGCAGAAGAAAATATTTACCAGGGTCTTATTAATTGAAAAAAGAAACAAAAGACTGCAAATTGACAACATTATTTTGAGTAAAGCTTGAAAAGCCACTAGGTGTGGAACATGGAGGACTGAGCCATGAAGAAAGTGGTAGAGTACGTGCAGAGGTGCCAAGGCCCAGGGTTAGTATATCCTCAAGTCCTCTTTCAGGACAGCACTGGTAGGTGAGGGCACTAAGCCCTCCAGCATTAGTCCCCAGGGCCCCTTAGACATTCCACCCTGACTAATAGGGGATAAATACTATTAAATACTAATGAATAAATTAAATACAAATAAATAAGTATTAATAAATTGGAGAGGGGCTTTGGACAAGGGCCTGTAGGGACAGGACAAGGGGAATGGCCTTAACCTGCTAGAGGGGAGACTGAGATGAGCTCTTAGGCAGAAACTCTTCCCTGTGAGGGTGCTGAGGCACTGGCACAGGGTGCCCAGAGAAGCTGTGGCTGCCCCATCCCTGGCAG
>JANHGB010051695.1:0-16342 GCA_026283785.1 Coracopsis vasa | reverse complement strand
GAGCATCCAAGCGTCAGCTCAGCCGGACGAGGATCTCTGTCTCCGAGATGGGCAGACACCAAGGATGCTGGCAGCATGCCCTTAGAGGCTCCCCCTTTTCCCAGCCTGCGGACAGTAGTGGCTCTGAGCCACACACTGGTGCTGACATTAACCAGCTGCTCAGCGGGTCAGTCACAGCCCAACGAGGCACCAACCCACTTCTGGTGGCACATCACCATTCACCTATGCATGCCTGAGTCCATTCCGATACCATGCAATGGGGCTTGCATGCCGTGGTGGGGACGGGATTGTTGAGTCCTGGAAGCACCAGTTCTGCATGAGCCAAAGTCTGAAAACAATGGGATGAATTGCTTTTTGCACTGAGAGTGTGTACAAAGAGGGCTCATGCAGTGCTCCTCAAGCTTGGTTGCTTTAGCAAGCACACAACAGCCCAGCCTGCCACCCCAAGACACCCCCCAGAGCTGGTAGCTTATTGGGAATGGGTCTGTCCACATCCCCAGGCCGTACCAGATGTCTCCTCCTTGCCCAGAGACTAAAGGAGTAGATAAGGAGATAAAAAACCCGTTTACCTTCAAGGTGGCCCCCAGCGACCTCAGGCCGGTGGAATGCCGAGCCAGCTTCAGCACCCGGAATATCCTCATGAGCCGAAAGACCTGCACGACCTTGCCCAGGTTGCCCAGCTCCGAGTCACTGCCCACGGTCAAGTCCACCAAGAGGGTGAAGTAGAAGGGCAACACCGAGACAATGTCAATCAGGTTCAGTGGGTGCTTGAAGAACTTCCTGGGGCTGGGGGAGAGCAGGAGGCGGGAAGACACTTCGAAGGTGAACCAGGAGATGCAGAAATACTCCAGCTTGTGCAGGATGGGCTCATCGAGCACATTGCCGCTCTCATCCACCTCCTGGTACTCGGGCATGCTGTGGATGCACATGGTGGCGATGGAAACCAGCACCACGCTGATGGACACGAAGCTGAAGAGTTTGCTGGGGATGGAGTAGCCGGGGTTCTCCATGGTGAGCCAGAGGCGCTTGCGCACATTGCCGCAGCGCAGCGTGCTGTAGTGCAGCAGGTCGTGGTTGATGTCAGAGATCTCATCGGGGGACGTGTCCACGCTGCTGACCTCGCTCTCCTCATCCCAGTTGTGGTGCCGGCTCTCCAGCTTGCGCTCATGGTAGCGGTAGCTGCAGCAGGAGTCCAGGAAGAACTCATTGATGCCCCAGTACTCGATCTCCTGGCAGAAGGAGAAGACGCACAGCTCCTCCATGACGTGCAGCTTCCCCGTCTGGTAGAAGTGGAGCACGTAGAGGAAGAAGCCAGGGTTTCGATCAAAGTAGAACTCCCTGGCGCTCACGTCGTAGTCATCGCAGAGCTGCAGGATGGACTCCTCCGAGTCGCAGGACAGCAGCCGGCCCAGGCGGGTGTTGGGGAACTTGGAGAGGGCGCTGGAGCTGAGCCGCCTTCTCAGGCCCCCCACGTTGATGTTGATAACGTCCTCCTCGAAACTGGGACCCCAGTAAGTTAAGGTCTTGTTGACCATGATCAGCAGAGCGGGAGCCGGTTCCACCTGCGGGTGAGACACAGTGGGGCTGGAGGGGACGCAGGGCTCCCCCCAACCCGGATGCTGCAGGGTGGAGGGCAGAAGCACCCTGGGGAGTGAGGAGAGGCGTTTGAATGTTGAAAGGTGAGGACCAGGGAGAGGAGAGGGATGAGAAACAGCTTTGGGCAGCTGATCTTTGGTGTATATGGAAGACAAAAGGAAAAAAGCCAATGATGATTTTTCCAAGGGAAACTTTTCCTTGATTTTCACCCCTTAAAGTTTCTCCCTTCACAGATTGCTAATGGAAAGCAGCCTACTGCATCCGCAGCACCTCATCATGGGGCTTTCCTTGTTCAAACAGGTAATTAGTCACTGAAGAGAGGATTTACCCCCCAGAGAACCTCCCCCATGGAAAAATATCATCATCATCAAATCCCGACCGCAGTGATTCTGTCAAAGAGCTTTGTACCCCGACTCCTACATTGCTAATTAGACCTGGCCAAAAAATTCTTAGGGGGTGCAATCTTCCCAGCAGCACAGGCAGTTGTGCTAAAATCAAAGTGTTTTCACAGAAGGTGTCACTTTTAGAGGGAATTTCAGTGAAAGAAGTGTCAAAACAATTCATCTGCCTGCTTTGTTTCCTCTTGTGTGCTCCGTCATGTAAAAGATTCAGATTGTTTTAATGATGTTGAAACATAACAAAACCATGGTTCAGAATCATTGATGACTGAATTAAAAATGGGTACATTGATAGGGAAATAAACACCCAAGCTTTGTTTTCTGTTGTGTTTCAGGATTTGCAAAGTTTCAGGGGGCCCGGCTTTTCCCTGCAGCAGAAATTCCCTATTTTAATGAGAAGCAGTTGAAGCATCTAACAAAGAGAAGCGTTCCCACACCTTCAGATGCATTTACACCTCTCAACCAGAAGCTCAGAATAAAAAGGCAAATACAAAGGTTTGCATCCATTTGAAATCAGACTTCTCCACCTACCTTATTTGTCAAAATGCCTGGGGAAACACAGAGCAGCCCCGTACCCACACGGTCCCTCTGCTCCTGGCACCGGCGTTCTGGGTGTCCTCTGGAAGGACACTGCATTTGCTGTCTTGGTTGAGGAATTACACTTTTTACCCACACATCGATTAATTGGGAAGAACCCCACTATCAACACGACTTGCTCCTGAGCTCTGCACTTCAGGGTCTCTGCTGGTACCAACAGGACTTTCATAGTCAATGATGTTTTATCATGCAGCAGTCACTGAGGCATTTGTGACCTCCAGACCGGCCTGTCTCCTGTCTCAAAGGCTTCCCTCCCTGGGTTTAATCAGCCAGCATCTTATTAGGAAAATCCCTCACCTTCTCTGTCTTGTGTCACCCACTGAAGTCTTCAAACTTTTAGGTGCCGCAGGGATGGAGGGAGCAGGAGCCAAGGGAAGGGCTGCAGCAGTCCCTATGGTGATGCTGAGGTGCCAGTAGACCCTACATGGGACAGGCTGCTCGGACAGCAGACACCAGGGTTGAACGCCAGGTAAGTGGTATGAGGTGGGTCCCCCTCACCTCGGTTCGCTGCAGACCCCATTGCACCCCAGCCTGCCATTGCTCACTGGACATCTCATGGGGTTTTGAGGGCAGGGAAAGGGCTCTGCATGTTTTCCAGTGCCTGAGAGACACAGCATAAAAGGTTGTCAGACTGGGAGGGACCTGGGGTACCCTCCCACATCTAAATCTGGAGGTCAGAGCAGAGTTGGAGATGGGCAGGTAATAGAGTAATGGTTAGAAATAAACCCGAGAGGCACATTTTTAAGCTGAGCAGGGCTGTGGGTGCAGCAAATGCCAGATTTGTGTGAAATAGCCTGGCAAAGGCATCTGCTAACTCCACTGCATCTCCCAGCCAGGGCTCCTTAAAGATACAGGCTTTGCACCACAAAGCCAGCGCTTCCCACTACACCATGTCTGAAGGAGGCAACTGGATTGTGGTAAGCCTCAGAGCTTAATGGGCTCATTGTCTTGCCTTTCGAAGGAGAGGGGAAAAAAGAGAAGGATCAACTTTTATAATGGTTAAGACAAAAGCAAGGGAGAAAAAGGGGTGTAAACACTCCTTTTCAGGGACAAATTGGAATTTCTGTGACGTAAGCTTTCCCAGGGAAGACATCACACAGCCCATCTGTGGGGTGGGGATGACTAATCCAGGTTCCTTCCAGAAAGATGCTCATGCATTCAGGCTACAAACACACACACAGGGGCTGTGCGGGTGGGTCTGTGGGATCCTGCTCATCCCACACCCATCCTCAGCCTCTATCGCACCCTCCCTGTACAGCAGCCGCTCTGGGAAGCCAGGCCAAATGTCACTGTAATCAAAGGCAAGGTGGTCTTGGGGCTGGGCTGAGGCATGGGGCAGCCCAAGTGGCTACCAGGGGCTGCGCTGGGATGGCAGGACAAGCCCAAAGGGATGCAGGACCATCCCCAGCGCATGGCTGTGCTGTGCCACGGTGGCTCCAGATGAGATGTGCCAAACCCCAAGAGCCAGGAGGGAGGTGCCTCACAGCTCAAAAGAAAACCAGTATGTGTCAGGCCCCTGTGAGCCTTTGTACCCCAAGGATATCCCTCCAGCCCCCTGCATCCCACGCAGGAAGCAGAGCGAGGAGAAGGGTCACGAACTGAGATGCTCCTTTCTGATGTTCATTTCTGAATAGAGCAAATAATCTCTGCCCACGTACAGCTTTCACATAGGAATCTAAAGCAGCAATTAATAGTTTTATAACTCTTTTGTCTACTTGTTTCATGACCAGCTAAGCTCAACTTTGGAACAAAACTGGGGTTTGAACTAAGACCTGGCCTCATCTCCCCTGTGGATCATCACAGCATGCACCCACCCCGCATTTGCAGCGGTATCTGAAGGGAAACAGAAGCTTACTTTGGGAAGGCTGGGTGGTGGTTTTACTTTAAAGAGCAATGGACAGAGAATACAAATGTGTCTGTCTGCAATGATGGGAATTGGTAAAATTTCCCTTTAGTCAACCCCAAATTTCCATGAATGATTGGAAAAGAGAAGAGACTCAATCTCTTTCTGATCAATTTTGAAATACATTATAAGCTATTTTCAAGAGACAACCATCAGAATGACACAAGCCTGGTGTGAGCTGGGTGTTGGGTGTTCAAATGCATCTGCACCTCGTGGAGGAAGAAATCTCTGATGTATGCGTTTATGACAGTGAAAATATAACAACTGATCAAGTGAGAAATGCGAGAAGAGTTTCCCTTGACAACATAATTTTTCTTAAAGGCTTTCAAGTGGAAGTTAGGGGTATTTATTCTAACTGGCAGAGGGGAACCAAGGCAGTGGGAAGGAAGGTGCTAATAGACATTCAAGTGAGGATGCAGCAAGTGCAGGGTGTATTACACACTGGGGCTTTTCCAACCAGGTACAATGGATTTAGATTAACAGTCTGAAAAAGAAGCCCTGTACTTACAGCTCAGCGAGGCTTCCCAGCAGGGATTCATGTGGTTTGTCTCAAAGGAGCCATTAGAAATGCCTAGAGGAGGAGGAAACCCTTATCCTTTGTCTGTAGTCCCATCCTAAAAGCTCTGTCACCCCGGGCGACACCTGCATGTCCTGGGTGTGCAGGTGTTGTGGCTGCAAACCACTGCAGAAGTCCTGCATGGGATGCACATGGGGCTGGGATAGGTTTGAGGGTCCCCTGCTGGGTACCTGGTGGGGGAAGTGGGCTGGCTGACCTCCCAGCTCCTGCAGGATGATGTCCCCAGCAGCCATGGGCTGGGTCAGGACTGGAGAGATGCCTGCTTTCTGCTTATCCAGAAGTGCCCCTGCAGAGCCCTGTCTCCATCACTGAGCAGCCCCTTCCACGCTCCTTCCTGCACGCCTGGAGAGCTGCTCACCTCCAAAGCAAGGACTTGGTCCTGAGCATCTTCAGGCCGATGGGAAGGGGAATTCCCATTGCTGGCTGCTCCCTGCAACAGAGCATAAGCTGCTGCTGTACACTGAGAAGCTACCACTGAGGGCTGTACACTGAGGGCTGGGGATGCAGCTGGCAGTGGGACTCCCTACTCGTTTCAGGGTGCAGGAGGGGATCATCACCAATAGCTCGGCTTTCTCCTGCGAGTTGGCAGCCCAGGACCTGCTGCAAGTGATTCTTAGTCCTGAGCCAGCCTCTGCTCCCAGGTCTCTCTTAATAGGTGCACAGCCCCCCCGGGGGTACCCCGCACCCTGCCCTGTTCCCTGGAGAGGACGAGGGATGGCCCCTGTGATGAGGAGGCTCCAAGGAGAAGGACTCTCTTACCCCTGCCTGCAGAGGAGTGTACCTGCACAGAGGAGTATCCCTATGCCCCGCGTCCCAGCAGCATTCCGGCATGTGGGTACAGCACTGCGGCTCCCTGCTCATCCCGGGATATCGGTGCCTCGCTTCCCGGCTCGTCCCTGTGTGTCGCTTCCCCCATCCCTGCTCGCTCCAGCATGCCGCTGCTCTCTCTGCCCTCTCACCCCGGGATGCCGGTGCACCGGGTGCCTGCCGCGCCCCAGGGTGCCCTGCCAGATGTTTCGCATTCAAGCCATATTGGTTTCTGTTACCACCTTGAAAATTGACTTGAGGTGGAAATGAATATTGCAATTACATCATTTACTTCTGCATAAATTAGTGTCATTTTCTCTTAAATACTCTGCCATTTTGGACAAGTGCAGTTTATTAAAAGTAATAGTAGCTGTTGAAAAGCATCAAGATGAGATTCTAAGGTGGGAAAGGGCTTTTTTTGTGGCATTTACATGCACTGCTCCCAAAGCAACATGCTGCTGTTGAGGCAGGAATCTGAGCATCCTTGGAGGGTCAGGCAGCCTGACCACTGTGGGCATCCCTAAATGCTCTTGGCCTTTGTGCTACTACTGCAGCCACCCCAGGCATGGAAGGAGAAGCAAGAGATTGAGTGGAGGGTGCAGAAAGCAAGCAGAGGGCACAGCTTTGCAGGGAGTCGTTCATGGGAGCCCTAATGCTAGTACACAAGAGTTAAACGGAACTATGTAAAATCCCTAATACAGTACTAGATGTTCTCTTTAGGAATCATGAAGCGTGTAACATCCTTATGTTCTCCAAAGGGTTTATTTGGCAGCCTGTTAGCATCTCACTGTGACATGTCTGAAGGGGGAATAACCAAAATAACAAGGAGTGGGGAAGAAGGCAGGAGTCACCAAATTGCAATCACGACTTCATAGCATAGTGCCTTTGAACCTGTGACTCTTCTTTCCTTTCCCTGGATGGGTAACAGAGCTTAATGCCCTTGTAGATAACATTATGCCAGTCAAATTGTGACTGTGGCTCAAGTAAGTTTGCCTTAGGCTCCCAGACGCTGCTGGATTTCAGTATGTCTGAGGATGAGCCAGTTCATGTAATGCAGGGCAGCATTTGCTCATTCACTTTGGTCTTCTGCAATTATCCAGATTTTAGGCCTGGAAGCATCTTTGCAGCTAATCAGGAGCAGCATGAAGTTGTAAAGTAAGTATTTCTAACAATGGGAAAGGAAATCTGTGCTACAGGTAAAGATTGCTGCTTATGAAGACGCAGTAAAGTAGTCAGGGTAGGAAAAGAAAAGAAAGGTAGTGAACAAAGTAAAGGATTAGGATATTCAAATAGCTGGTGGATTAACAGGGCACAGAGCATACCTTTGGATCTTCACTGTCTTGATTTAAAAAACAAAACAGCTTCCAGCTCATCTGTGATATTAGTTTTCATACAGATACTTTTAATCCTATAGTTTCCGTTTTCAGAGTAAACAAAGATGTGTTTATTTTTCTTATAAGCCCTTTTCCTATATTCCCTGCAGTTTTTCTTAAGCTAATGACCCAGATAGACAGAAAACAGAGGAAAACAGGAGTAGGGTGCTAATGACAACTTGTAGAAGGCAGCAGCAGAGCATCCCTGCCTGGTCCTTGTGGAGGGATGCGGAGGGCCACTCTGGTCCCTCCACCACTGGACAGGGAGTCACTGGCATATGGGCTACCCTGGACTGTGTGTGCCTGGGGCACACACATGTATATACATTATATTTTACTAAAGAAGTGATCATTTTGCTGTCACTGTTACAGTTTTCCATGTGCTGAATAGAAACAGGAAAGCCTATGGTTGTGTCCAGCAGGTTAACTTCTCATCCCTTTGGAGTAGTCCCTTCCTGCACCTTGGCACTCTAGTTTCTGGGTTGTAAATGTCCTGGAGTGCCTTGGGAAAGGTGTTGCATTCCAGAAGACCAAGGTAGGATGTAATGCTATGAAAGCAATGCTAATATTATGAAAAGATGCCATTTGTTTTGTGGAGGAATTCCAGAAAGAAGAGAGGCTGTGGGAAGGCCTGGGAACATGGGAAATCTTTCAGTGCTTCCCTAACCATCCTGCTATTCTATTTTATATTAAATGGTTTTTCTTGCTCTGTTTGCTGTGTTTTGTACTGGGATGCCTTTTCCTCCTTACCATTTTCTAGCTTCTTCCTTTGCTAAGGGTATTTGTAATAAAACAATATGGTAAACTCTTCATAAAGTGAAAGGGAATACAAGAGATGGGTTGGAAGAGTCTGAATTTTGCAAGATTGAAGAATTCTATGCACATTAAGCATTTACTTGCCTAACTCCAGGATGTCTACTTTTAAAACCTTTAGAAAGCAGCATTTTCAGCCAAATAATGCCATTATCCCTTGTGCTTGCATTTATAATGTAGAGATACTCCAACCACTGTTAATTAAAAACAATGATGTGGGTGGAGGAAGGAGTATCAGTAGCCCTGCAGGTGCCTTGCTTGTGGTTCCTTATCTGTGGATCTCCAGGAGCTTCACCAGGAAGAAGAAATACCGGTGTTCTTATCCCATTTGCAGGTGGAAGGCATTGGAGAAGGGTATCTGCCCCTCCTCAGCATGGGCTGTGCTCTGTGTGCATGCAGCAAGAGTTTGTTTTCTGTGTGCGTTGCATCTATCTTCATGGCAATAGCTGCTGGGAGGCATTATCCTTGGAGTTGGGTTTACTGGTTCTTTAATTACTGTATGTTATGTACAGTGTGTGTATGTTATATACACCTGCTGTTGGAGACAGAAAACTCGCTGGTTCATCACTGGAAGAACACACATCTGAGTGTAAGCTCTGCACACACTTAGGTTTGCAATAATCATGTTTGGAGCATCATAATTAAGCAGCCTCTTCCCCCAAACCCAGTTATTTTCTGTAGTGCCTCAGCTGATTTATTCAGTGCCCTTTCTCGCGAGCCTGTCCTTTTTAAAAGGAATGGATTTCCAGCAGGATCAGGTTTTCTTTCTGACTCCTTTATTGCTTGTTGCTTTAGAGATGATTTAATCGCTGTAAAACTGGCCTTCGTACTTGCCATTCTGTGTTGTATTGCTACTTAACAAGCTGTAGTAAATGCGTGAGAAAAATCAGGGAACTGAGCACTAGGCAATAGCAAGGAAAACCTTTCCTTTCCTTCACTACTGATGCCACTGTACGGAATCAGGTTACTTTTAAATTACCTTCAAGCTGGGAGAAAAAGAAAGCAACAACTTGGGATAATGGGTAATTTCGAAGTAACTACACAGAAATAGCACTAAAAGTGGTGGCCCGTAACTTGTAGCTCAATCCCTGCCTTCTCAGCTGAACCACTTGCTTTACCTGTGCGTGTAACAGGGCGTTATTTGTATGGAGCCTGCCATAGTGTGGAGGTTTAAAGGTAGTTTGGATGAAGTTAGTGCTGTGGAAGGGGATTCTCCTTCCTCTGATCTCAGCAAATCTTCCCTAGAAATGGCAATTCTGGGTGCTGGGCAGCAGATCTGACTTGTGATGGGCACATGGACTGGTGGGCAGCCACTGATGCAAGTTTTGGCTGGTTTCACAAGCCAAAAATGTGGCTTTAGCAAAGAAGAGCCATGGCATGTGGCTAAAATGGTGTTTTCCAAGGAGGGGAGCCCTCCCAAATCACAGCATGTCCCTGAGAATGGAAATCAGGTGCCTCTGAGGGCCAGAAACCAACATGGAGCTTCATCATGATGTGACTGAAGGCAATGTCAAAGCTCTCAGGGCTTCCTCCGTATGTGATCAGGGCTGGAGAACCCCAGCTTCTTTGGGCAGGGAGGTCTGAGCTGCTAATTACAAGCAATTTCATCCTCTACCATGGTCCTTGTTGTGACCCCCATTTGCTTTTCTGCAAGGGGAGAGGTATTCAGGGGGTCGGGTGCTTGGGGCTTGCAGATATGTCCCCCACAGGAAAGGACTGTGTAGAAAGATGAAGTCCCCTATGGCAGATAGGATGCAGAGGATGGAGGTGCATGGGAGAAGATGGACTCTGCAGTGTCATGCTCTGAGCAGAAAAGTGAGTGGTACTGTTGGGATGTAATAACTTGCTCGCAAGGAAAGTTTCTTTCTAATGTCCGTTCTTTAATGGTTGGCTTATGCCCTTGAAGCGAGATGTCTCACATCCGTAACACAGCCACGGTAATTTCAGTCTAAAAGTACCCTATTTGATTAAGATCCGGCCATGAAGGCAAATATCAAATCTCCAGGTGGAAACTTGGCCTGGCAGGAAAGGATGTGAAGTTGCTATTAAGTGAGGCCAGAATGGGGCTTCCCCTCCACCAAGGGCTGCAGCGTGACACGGCCCATTTGTCACAGCAGGGGTATAAATTTGTTTTCTATTACTGACAGGTATTTGTCCTTTCCTTTATTGCAGCAATAATTTCTTCCAAATACCTTTAAAAGAAGAAAGAAAGGAAGTGGCGAGAACATGAAAGTTTGATCTTAATTTGTCCTAACCTTTACAAAAGCAATTAAATTACTCCTGCAAGTGACACCTCCAACCTTGCTCTACCCAGATGGAGCATCAAGGGGCTTGCGAAAGGGATGAGCTCTCCACCTTGTCATAGTCCTTAGAGCATTGAAAGTTGGGTGCATTTCAATAAGGAAAAGAGGTGATGCGGTGTGATGGAGAAGCATGGAAACATTAAAATGGTCTTGTTGAACTGGAGGTGTCTCTCTGTGCTACCAAGGTGGTTTGTTGGTATTTTTCCCCACTCATAAAGTTTTATGCCTCCCTATAAAATGCTGGGACACTCTGGTGTGATGGTGCAGCAGCAAATTATCACAGCAA
This sequence comes from Coracopsis vasa, assembly GCA_026283785.1. Classification (NCBI taxonomy): domain Eukaryota; kingdom Metazoa; phylum Chordata; class Aves; order Psittaciformes; family Psittacidae; genus Coracopsis; species Coracopsis vasa. The sequence continues at coordinate 5,689 of JANHGB010051695.1, read as the reverse complement.
GTGAAGGAAGGAGGGAAGGTGTTTTACATCAGAGGTAGATAATTGCTTTTCTTGAAGGTTTATGGCAAAGCTGTGTGCCTGGTATTATACTGGTGCCCAAGACAGAGCTGCAGGCAGAAGGATGGGATTCAGCTTGTTTGTCCCTGGTGGCTTTATGGAGCAACCTGTGCCTATGAAACTCTGCCCCTGGAGCAGCTGGGTGTAGAATCATAGCATGGTTTGGAAAGGACCTTAAGATCATCCAGTTCCACCCCCTGCTGTGGGCAGAGACACCTCACACTAGAGCAGGTTGCTCCAAGCCCCTGTGTCCAATCTAGCCTTGAACACTTTGAATATGGAGTTCAGCAACTGTCCCAGGAGGACCGGCCTCTCCCTGCCGTCCTGGACTCATGTGTCCTGGTTGCATGGTCTGCTCCCAGCCTTGTGTTTGTAGTCTTGGCGCCGTTTCCACCGTGGAAGAAGCCATACAGTGTTTCTGTCCCCTGTTAAATGGCTACAGCATAATTTTGCTGTAATAAATCGGGGTGGTGCAGTGATGCTGGAGGAGCTGATGCAGCTGGCTTTGCAGGAAGAGAAAACAAAGGATTTTGTTGGTTCTTTTATTTTCTTCTGTTTTTTAAAGTGAAAACCATAGTAATCTCAAGGGGGAATGTGAATTTGTTCATCAGCCTTTTTAGTTCCTCTCTGCAGTGTCTTTTTTAACCCCCTCCACAAAAGCAGCCTGTGAGGATGCTGACCGAGGCTGCTTTAATAACAGGAGGTGGCAGAGGCATGAAGCAGAAATGCATACTGTTGTTTTTAATGGGTAAAATGGATAAAAGTAGGAGCTCTACTTGCAAAACACCTGGGAAAGAGCATCTTTGCCACAACACACTGTACCTGGGAACAGGGCAGAGGCAGCAGTGCTGGGCATGGCTTTGGGGGACTGCTGTGACTGTGGCAGCTCCAGCTCAGGCACTGGTTTCTTAGCCCCCCTTCAGGATGCTCAGTGGTGTTTTGACTCCTTTGCTTTAGAGTCTGGTTTAAGTGTTTAAAGTGTTATTATCTATAAAAGTCAAGCTCTTTGCATGATGCTCTACTCATTAAGAACAGGTCACCAGGAAGTTTAGCAGCAGCAAGAGCTGGGAATCCCTGTTTCTGCTCCCCCATTTCTGTTTATCAGCATTCATCTTCACCTGCTTGCCTTCAAAGTAAAGCTGTTATAGCTGTTTTTCTGAAACATGCTACATGGGCATGCAGATATGTGCTGCTGTGCTGCAGGAGGGGTGAAAATGCACATATACTTACATGGCTTCAGGGCAGGATTCACCAGTCTCAAGACCACAGCAGTATCGTCTGTAGATAGACAATATTGTGAAGCTCTGAAGCATTGTGGTGTTCACCCAGTGAAAAGCTGCTCATGGTGGGTACATAGATAGAAACCGACAGGCTGTAGACTGTGGTTACAGGTTGGAAAACATCCCTTGTGCTGATGTGGGACTATTTCCCTTGCTTAACTTTTTAACTGGGGAAGTGAATAACTAAAGAAGTGATTCAAGAGAAGGTGAATAACAAGGGGAGTGGGCAGAGAAGTAGAGACTTACCAGTGGGTTTCTGAAGAAACCTGGTGAGTTTTGTGCTATGGTCCTTGAGTTGTACTGAAACAGATAAAGGTGGGATTCAGGAGTATGGACAAAGTGGGGTTCAAACATTGTCCCCTGTCTTGTAATGGAACGCTTGTTTGCATTAGCCACATATTGAGGTGCATGGATGTACCCATGCAGGTCTCTCCAAGACAAAGGCTTTTCAGTGGAGCACATACAGTGAGTGCAGGGGCTAGGGCTCCTTTTCCATCTCCCCATCTCACCCTGGGACAGCCATATCCCCATAGCTTTCCTGGAGGAGGCTGGGCTCTGCTGCAGTGCTTTAGCCAAAGATGGGAATTGTCCCTGCACATGGGAAGACACCAAGGAAAGCTGGCTTGTCTGTCTGCAGTGAATGGCCAAATTAATCTCTAACAGGAGGAGGCACAACTCATCGCTGGTATCAATCACTTCTTTATGGTGGTGACAGCTTTAAGCCTGAGCTCCTGAGTTCATTTAAACACCACTCAAATCGATGGCATGTTTTGAAATACAGCGAGGAACACATTCATAGAAGAAAAATCCATAGGGAGTTATGAGATGCAGAGAAACAAGCGGTGGCACAGGGGGACCATGAAGGATCTGAGAAATACAGAATGATGAATGATGGTGCCTGCTCCAAACACGTGCCTGGTTTGGATCAGGATTGGAACCTTCATCGGCTTCAGAGGCAACACAAAAGGGTGAAGGCAGCTGAGGTTTCCCACATGCCCTCGCTCCGTTTCTGGAGCTGCGTGTTCCTCAGACCAATCCCTACACCCCTGAGGTTTCCTCATGGAAAACCCTCTTTCAGCAGATTCTTTATCCACTATCAAGGGAGTGTTTACAGCAGCTAAAGCTCTTAAGTGCCTTGTCTGGGAGACTGATGGTGATAATTAAAGCAGTGCTTTCCAGCCCTCTGCTCTTGGTGGAATTGCTGGCAAGTGGGGAATGGGATTGTGCTCGCCAACAGGAAGCCTGGAAATCCATGTTCAGTGATTTGGTGTGTATTATTTCTTTGGCTTGTTAGCACGTCCTCTCTGCTGGGTGCAGGTACCTTGCTTGTAAAATCCTCCAGGTAGGGAAGAGAATTGCCTGACAGTTGTAGGTCCTATTTCTTTTCCCCTTCTGTGCTGCAATCAAAGTGCATCATTATGTGATGTAATTGAATCAACATAAACCCCCTGTGTGTTGATTTATGAAATGATGGGGAAGGGAAGTGTATTTTCCTTTTGCCGTCTCTTAAGTCGGGTTCCTTCTCTCTTCCCAGCTTATTCCAAGACTGGTTCCCTCTTATGGTCCTGCATTGCCTGTTTCTGCAGGAGAGCAAGGATCGCCTGAGCACTGTGTGGCTGCTGCCCCAGCATTGCCCCATCTGTAGCTGTGTTGTGGTCTGTGAGGATGTCTCATTGCTCCCTTCATCTGCCCATGGCATGGGCTGATCCCTGCTCAAAACCATACAGTACCAGCAGTGCTTGGTGCAGGCAGCATGGTTCTGCCCTGGATGTTCTGGGCAGGAGACCAGAGATGCTGCTCCTGGCGCTGTCTGAGACTGAATCCTAGGACTTAGCTTCATTTTTTAACCTGGGAAGCATGGAATAGCTATTAAAGAAACTGAACTATGGCCATCAGGGTCTGACCTCTGGATAAAAAAATAAGACAATTGGTTCTGAAAGAAATAATGGAATGGGAGCATCCAAAAAGTCATCCTGTGTGAAGCCATAGAGTGCATCAGGTGGAATCAGCCTCCAGCGCCTGTATCCATTACCCAGATTAGCACTTAGGAGAAGAGGGGCTCTTCTCCCTGCTGTGCTTAGCGCCTTCTTGCTTCTATGAGGAGGGGATAAGCAAGTAGTCATCTGTCTGAACCCGCTATGTGCTGTTGTGTGGGTAGTCACTGCTGCACATTGCCTCCCTGGCAGTGGGCTCTCTTCAGGAGCTCAGGGATGATATTACAATACCTTCAAGAGGTTTAATGCTAGCATAAAAATGTGATCAATATTCAGTCGACTTAAAACTTCACTATTCAGTTGTAGTGTTTGATTACATTTAGCCGCTCTCTTCCCTGCAGTCACTGTTAGCATCATTGGCCACGGCATCCTCTTGGTACAGCACTGAAATCTTAGGCTGTAGTTGACATCCAAATCCTATTTTTTTGCTGAGACACCCCCATAAGCAATGAAAAGAAATGTACTGATATGTTTATTGCGAGGTTTCTTTAGTGAGGAGGTGTTTAATAAGCACCTACCAATGGAAACAAATTAAGTTCCTTGAGTCACAGCTGGAGTTGCAACTTTTTCTCCCTTGATTATCAAGGAATATATTCAGCATGGAAGAATTCACAGCTTACAAAGACATCTGGTTGCTAAAGAATATAATTAAAGTAAATACAGCATAAGAGGGACCAACTCCCAGCTTCCTGATGAGCAGAAAGTTGGTTTGGGGTGAGGGAAATGCATTAGGTGGAGAGAAGGAAGAAAGAGCAAAGAAAAGCTAGGGGGGAAACCAGAGAGCAGGGTGCAAGAGGGAGATGAGAGATGCCTCCGCACCAGAGCTTGGAGCTACGTGATAATGGTAAATGCTCCATCCCTGGCTGTGTTCAAGGCCAGGTTGGACAGAGTGACATGGTCTGGAGCGAGGTGTCCCTGCCCATGACAGGGGGTTGGAACTGGATGAGCTTTAAGGTCCCTTCCAACCCAAACCATTCTGTTATTCTGTGATGCCCAGAGGGTGTTTGCTGCCAGAAGCAGATGGTGGTGGTGGAGGTAGCTGGTGGTGGGGCCATGGTAATAGCAATAGACCCAGGTAGCCCCTCAAAATCAATAGGGTGCTGTCTTGTGGAGCATGTAGCCATGTTGCTCAAAGGCTGTTTTTCTCCCTAACTGACTGTGTAAAGGACATTTTTCTTCCTAAGTGATTGGCTTTTCCCTTTTACTGTTTTAATCATTTTGGAGAGTGGAAAGCCAACTGTCCACAAATCTGTGCAAAGTTGCTGTATTTAGTTAGAGACAAGCTGCTCACAGGAGTAGCTGAGAGCAGGCTCAGCTCACCTGCTCTTTGCAAGCCACAATGTTTGAGTAGTCTGATCGGGAAGCTCCAGAAGGGCTTTTCCAACCCATCCAGCAAAGGACCAGGAGGGAGGTAGTGGCAACCTTGAGCTGTCATCTCCTGAAGGTGTCTTTTTCCCATGGGCATAGCTCAAGCACTGCTACTGTCTAATGCCATGGGAAGAAAGTGCCCACTTTGCTCCATAACAAAGCCAGCGTGGCTTCAGGAGGATGTTTCTGTAGGGTTTCATCACCAGGGGTTGGCTGTGTGAATATCCTGGTCCTGATGTGTAATGGGTGTTGCTTTTGCTGTCTGAGCTTTGCTTTCCCCCATTATAATAGGGTCCTTTTCCTTCTGTAACTCATCTGAGTGTTCATTTTGAAGATGTACTCAGTGGTGGTTACTTTTTGGCTTTGCTAAAGGTGCGTGTTTTTCAGCTCTAAGGGTGAATCCATACTTTTCCAGGATGTTTTTGGGGAATCATCTTCTTGCTCCGTTGTAGACTTGGGTTATGTTGGCAGAACAACAGATATGGGAGATTCTGGCAGGGCAGATGATCCTATGGATAATTTTTCAGGCATGGTTTGGAAACCCTCTGCTGAGATAATAAACCCCACATCTGTTTGCCTGCAAGCCTTGCACTGCCTGTGCTATCCTTTTTGTCTCTAATGTTGTACCCAATAGGAATTAACACCAGCAGTAACTTACCTTGTTCTGGCATCAGCATGTCTCTTTGTGTTCCCAGAAGAGGCGGCACTGGCTGCCGAAGGACCATGCATCACATTGTTTTGGAGGGGTAAAGCACTGAGAGGCTGTCACTTGGAGGTGCAGCATGAGGGGAATTGCTTATCTGTTTTCTTTACCTACCACAAACAAGTAACAGCAGATAGAAGTGTTGAATGTGGGTTGGTCCTGTTCCAGTGCCCAAAGGGGCTCCAGGAAACCTGAAGAGATGCTTTGGATAAGGGCCTGTAGGGACAGGACAAGGGGAATGGCTTTAACCTGCCAGAGGGGAGATTGAGATGAGCTCTTAGGCAGAA